>CM060974.1:7052943-7055443 GCA_030765045.1 Tenodera sinensis
GTCATGGTTACAGGACACGGGCCGAGGTATACTGGGTCCACTACAAAACGAATTGAGGTTAGAGGAACCGGAAAACTATCGCAATTTTCTACGAATTGGGGAAGATTTATTTCTTAACCTTTTACATTGTGTCGAAGGCAAAATTAAACACCAGGAGACTTTTGAAGGGGTTGAAATCCAAGGGGAAATGATGAGCGCCCAGATTAGCGCTGAAGCTAACACCTCAAAAGGCCCCAGAAAACGAAAAAAAAAGAAAAAAAAAAAAAAAAAATCCGCCGAAGATTTTCTCAGGCGTTCTTTGTACAGTGGGAATAATGGAATACAATAGTCTTAACCGATAGTCAAATCTTTTAAGAGCTGGTCGGTATGTGATAGCTTTGACATTTAATTCTCTTTGTATGTCTAGAACATAAAAAGCGAATAACGACTGACTATTTAAGAAGAGTATAAGTATTAGAAAATGCAAACCAATAATAAAGAATACCTCGGAAACGGTTAAGGTCACAACAATTTTTATTCGACATAAGTTGACATCTAAACTTTTTGTGAAGCAAATTTTTGTCTTTCTCTTATCCCCAACAGCGCTTCGCGGCCCAAGGCTTACCGCCCAGGCGCTGCGTCCTCCACCTCTGCCCATTACAGGTGTCGTGAGTGGGGTGCAAAACTGGAGGATGGGACGTGGTCAGCGCTCCAAACCCTCCTCGCCGGTTATGCGGCCTTTGTGACCTAGGGACGCCACTTCTTTAGCAAGTAGGTCCTCCGGGACCTAACGAGGCTGAGTGCACCCCATGCCAGACTTCCCCAAGGTGATCCCGGGGATCAAACCGTGATCCTCCGCGCCAGAGGCAGGCGCGTTACCACTGCACTACGGTAGTTGGTCTGAGAAGAATACAAGAACTTGACAATTCAAACCAGGAATATCTCGGAAATAGTCAAGGACACAAAAGTTTCGACATAAAGTGACGAGAGTACATTTTTTTGTCTATCTCTTATCGTTTACCGGTTATATTAAATTGTTTCAGAATACAGATATATTTAATTCTCAGAAAATTCAAGACCTACATATTTGTAATGAAAATAGCTCAAACGTATGGCATTTTTTATCAAAGTTGTTAAGTCATTTTGGAGAAAATCAGCATTTTCGAAAATTGCTCCATGTAAAGGGTAGTTTGGAGTGGGGGAACTTTTCTTAAAATCTTCGTGTCCAGTCCTTGGAACTTAAATAAGTTTCGTTATAACTGATTTTTATTTTTAAGTTGTGCAGTACACATATAGACATGAATATTTTTCTCAAATTTCTTTTCTTAGGTTCAGGGGGTCTCAAAACATGTATTTCTGGTGAATATCGGTATTGAATGCAATAGTTGCCCTACTTGCTGTATGCACTTTGTGGAGAAAGTAAAAGGGTTAAGCAAGTAACTCGGGTAAGTACGACGATGAACTTCCGGATCCGGCGCTGTTGCGAGTGACCTTGAGGACAGCGCAGGTCACTGACCTCCTAACATTCCGGACCGTTACTTTCGTCTTCCACACCCATCAAAAATAATAACATTACTACGTCATAACTGGCAATGGTAAACCACGCATTTGCTGGAAATGGTGTTCAACTGTCAGCAGGGATTTGCAAGGATCAACGTCCTTGCATAGAGATCCTTAGATATGTCTAACCTATGTCACAAGCATAACAACAGCCCGCCTCTGTGGTGTGGGGGTAGCGTGCCTGCTTTACATTCAGGGTGTTCCATGTTCGAATCTCGGCTACTGCTTTTCCCTTATCCTAAGAACATACACAGGATATTTAAAAAGTGTCCGATATTGCAACAGGAGTTGGGATTGGTCAAAACTAGAATAACTATTCCTATAAACTTATGTCCGGAAACAAATACATGTTGAGAAATGAGCCATTTTAGAAAAATTTGCAATGTATGCATACACCAATGTCTTTAATGTCCCTATATTCAGGCTTGAGGACCGGCGAACGGGGAGGCCATGCTACTGGATCTCCTCGACCAATCCAGTGTCCATTAAATGTTTGGTTTTAAGTATTGTCTCACGATGAGGTGGTGCCCCGTCATGCATAAACCACGTGCACTGTCTTTGCACAAGCACAACTGCTCCAAAAGCACAGGTAGCTCATCACGCAGGAATCAATGATACACAGCACCTGTTAATTGTTGGGTAAAATGTATGGCCCTAAGAGTACATCACCCACAATTCCTGCCCACATGTTGGGATAAAGTGATCCTGCTACATAAACCAAACGTTTAATGGACGATGAACTGGTCGAGGAGGTCCAGTAGCATGGCCTCCCCGTTCACCGGACCTCATTCCATTGGATTTTTTGCTATCGGGACATTGGTATATGACACTCCTATCGAAAATGTGCATACATTGCAAATGTTTCTAAAAAGACTCATTTCTCAACGGGCATATGTTTACAGGAGTATTTATTCTAGTTTTGACCAACCCCAACTCCTGTTGCAATATCGGACACTTTTTA
>CM060974.1:7057943-7310443 GCA_030765045.1 Tenodera sinensis
ACACACACACACACACACACACACACACACACACACACACACACACACACACACACACACACACACACACACACACACACACACACACACACACACACACACACACACACACACGGCCAAAGGTTGGAAGGTGTGCAAATAACCTCCATGGCACTGCGGGAATAAGTAAAACACAGTTTTGCTTGGGTACTTGAGTTCACAGATGAAGAAACATCAGCTATAAGCAGAGTAGGAATACTTATGTCTTCGTTAGAATTACGAAAAGTTTTAAAACTAAATGTACCAGGTCCTAGATTTGGTACGTTTTGGTAAGTCGTGGTTTGTTGGTACATCCTCTTTACGGCATTGCTTTGGGCATGACCTCAGATGTTGACCCAAATACTGCAAAGGTAACAAAGGGGAGTGGCTTGAAAGCTTTACTGAAATAACCTTGCATTGCCAATATTTAAATTGATTCTTTGGCCATCCAAAGCGACCTTTGGCGATTACGGAAATGAGATTTAACTTTCGTGCTGAGAAATTCATGTAGGAATGTTCCTAAGCCCTTTCACTAAACATAGTTACTATAATATGGGAGACCTTTAGAGGTTTCGCAGTGCTACTTGTGACAGCGCTGACATTTCCAGCTAATTACTTGAAATGCTTTATTGAAGGTGGCCAGTCGTTACTTTGTGCTACACACACACACACACACACACACACACACACACACACACACACACACACACACACACACACACACACACACACACACACACACACACACACACACACACACATGGGGCATGCAATTAAAAAAAAAAAAAAAAACCACACACACACACACACACACACACACAGAGAGAGAGAGAGAGAGACGGACTTTTTTCTAAATGTGCTTTTTTTTTGGATTCAGGGGTCTCAAAACATATATTTGCGGTGAAATGTCGACATTGAATTTTTGGGTGGAATACAATACTTCCTCCACTTACTTAGAAAATCGCCTTTTTCACTTAGATGTGAAACATTCTGTGAAAAGGGAGGGGGGGGGGAGGTCAAAGGTTTCTGTCACAAAATCATGTTCCAGTGCTTTCCCACACAGGGCCATAACTATTTCCCATGCACGGCCATATTTGAAGTTCCTACACACGCATTGAAATCACCCGTGTGCTGCATGGCAATAGTTTACGCTTCTCCACTGGAAATTGTGCATTTGAGTCAGTCCGGGAGCGCGAGGTGTCCCCCTACGTATTTATCCTATATCCTACAGGTTACTTTTAAGAACTGTTAATGGAAATCTAAGAAGTACAATGTGTGCAAGGATTAATACATATAATGCTGTCTATCCACGTGGAATACCACAACATCCGAATTTTATAAAACAACTTCCCCTCTTGCAGGAGATTTTACCCTTTACATGACAGTTTAGGCTTCATAATTAAAAACCTCTAGCTTTGTTCCCGAACAATTGGCAGGATAGGGAATTTCAACTGTTCTTAAGGGAGACAGTTAAGATCCGTAGCATATTATAAATAAATATCTATATATCTACTAACTCAAGTTTTTCTTAAAATGCCCTAAATGTTAAATTTCAAGTATATAATCGCTAAAATGCTAAATATTCAACTCAAAATGCTTCAAAATTCAGTATAATATTCGCTTTTGAGCCGATTTCTCATTTATGTGGTTTACAGGTGATAAAAGCTGAAAATCCAGGAGTTAAAGTCTCTGTTATCATTTCGCACCATATTGTTTATGCACAATTAGATCGAATGAGAGCGTTACAGGACGACGTGCAGCACCAGAATGATGTCACGCTACGCAGGTCAAGGGCACACGCACGCACGCACGAACGGCCTGACTGTTCTGTCAAGGATAACCGATGCTCATCTGTTGCTAGTCTATGATCGGCACGGCACTGTGGGAGTAGGGCATTTCATATGCACCTGTTTTTCACCACTACACGCTCACCCTTTTCTAAAAATGCTTTTTTTAATTCAAAGGGCCTCAAAACGTATATTTTCGATGAAATCTCGAAATCGAATTTTTGGGTGGAATACAATACTTCCTCTACTTACTATACATATCTACTAGTAGTAAAGCAAGAAATTAAAAACAATATTTTGTTTAAATGCTCTAAAAAGAAGGAAAACGTTAAATTAAATCAAATCCATCAACTTATTACATTACACAATTTATATGATATAAAACCTTCTTGAGAGATTTACCTATTTTAGAAATAATATTTTTTTTTCTTAGAACTGCTTATATCAAGATCAAGTTACGTATTGTATTATTGTTTATCTCGCAGAGATAATATAAGTTGAAATTTAAGATGGGGGTAACGTCTCTGTTTTCCTACTTGAGATAAACACTACACTGCTGATAATACGAGCGGGCACTACTTAACCACGCACTGTCCCGCGATGTTTGCTACACGGAAGTCGGAAAGATACTAACCTGATATCCCTATACTCTTATAAATACAAAAGTGAACTCGACCATAAACTACCGCGCAACTTCCTGCCATTCGCCACGTCTTAAAATACCCCTATAATAAACTTATTGAGTACTTTATGCATTATTGTTGAACAGGCCATTGTTGCGTTTTTAATAAAATAAACCTAGTCTTTTTAGTTTATTCTTGTGCTTTTGCCCACGTGGGAAGTAGAAAACAATAAACCCATCGTATTAATTGAACAAAGCGATTAGTTAATACTTAAATGATTACTTCCTAGTCATAAATCATTCACCTGCGCTTTATCGTTATTTTATTATTACACTAAACAGTGAAACTGCTAACCTAAGGAAAGCAAGTGACTCGGTTGGTTAGACGCTGGCCTACTGATCCCAAGGTCGCGGGTTCAAATCCGCCCCACACAGATGGTTTTAAAGTGTGCTTAAAAACGACAGCTCCATGTCAGTAGATTTACTGGCGTGTAAACGAGACGAAATTCCGGCACACCGGTGACGCTGATCTGATACTGCCAACTGACAGCGTTGTTAAACAAAAAACATCCCGTTCTCTTTGTATGGCTAAGAGATGTGTATTACAAAATTCAGACAAATAACAAATGTATTTGATATAAATGGTGTACTTTAATAAAATCTACATTTTTTTTTGTGTGTGGTAAAATGTTGCCTATTTCTTAGAGTTTACCAGATATACAAAATTAAAGATAAGCATTTCATTCGGCATGAAAATATCCTAAACGTATGGTATTTTGATCAAGCTCGCTAGAG
The DNA here is from genome assembly GCA_030765045.1 of Tenodera sinensis. NCBI lineage: Eukaryota > Metazoa > Arthropoda > Insecta > Mantodea > Mantidae > Tenodera > Tenodera sinensis. The sequence goes on from CM060974.1 coordinate 7,061,166, forward strand.
CGATCTTTGAGCAAATCAAAATTTCCGAAAAAAGGGTACCCTTCCATGTAAAGGTAGTCTGGGATGGGAGAGTTTACGTGAAAATCTTCGAGTCGCATCCTGAAAGATATTATACTGTTTCTCTCTCTCTCTCCCTCTCTCTCTCACGGACCTTTTTCTAAAAATGCCTTTTTTATGATCCAGGGGGTTCGATACCGAGAGTACAGTGGAAATACAGGTTTTGAGGTCCCCTGAATGAAAATAAGAATTTTTAAAAAAAAAACCGTGTTGTGAGAATGTCTTCAGAATTTCTCTTCGTTCTGAATCATTTTTGCATAACAGCTAGTAAGTCGTGAGAGAGACAAAAGCTTAATCCCCCCCCCCCTCTCCCCCAAATGTAGACATCGTTGAAACACACAATTTATGTCTATTATGTTGTTGGAGCGAACTATTTCCGAGATATTCTTTGTTATAGGTTTGAATTGTCCTATAATTATTCTTTTCTCAAATGGGGAAGTTGTTTTTGGTTTTGCTGTATCCTGGAACATGCAAAGAGAATGGAATGTCAAGGTCATCGCATAGCGACCTGCTCTCAAAACATTTGACTATCCCCTAAAGCAGGGGTGCCTAACCTTTAGACCAAGGGCCATTCTATTAAAACAAAAACTTAACGCAGGGGCACAGTGACCGATTATTCAACCCTGCACTGTAGACCTAATTATATCTTATTTCTCAATGATCTTTTCTTGTTATTTAAGGTAATTGTCAAATATTCAATCAAACAACAATGATGGTAATGTGGTTTTTGTTTACATGTCTACTAATTAATTACTGGTCATAACAGAACAATAGTCACAAGTGTTATTCACAACTTGCTTTAAGATTCAACGTGCTGAGGTAACCACACCAGGAGGTTTTTGCAGGAAGGTGGTGCGGCAGAACTAATAGACGCAAACATTTGTTATTCTAGCTGATAGAATTTCTATTGTGTGTGCAAAAGTGAAGTTCCGGAGAGATAACCTACTCCAGGACTAGTGTACATGTTGAATCCAGGTCAAACTAAATCTACTGTCTGGAGAAGAGGCCGGCCGGCCGCTCCGCTCCGCTCTCCACTTTTGTCTGCGCAGTGTTCTTTTGCTACACCAGACACCAACCTTTGCATTTCATTTGTCAATATTACATTCATTTCTGATGCTACAGTCACGTGACTTTCGCTATCCACCACCGTTTACTTGTATAGAACTTCTTACCAAAGACATTTACCTTATCTGCCATGTACTAGTAGATAGATCGCATTCTACCCAAAAATTATACACTGGAAATACGTGTTTTGAGGTGCTCTGCATCCATAAAGAGAATTAACAAAACACAGCGTGTGTGTGTGTGTTTGTGTGTGTGTGTGTGTGTGTGTGTGTGTGTGTGTGTGTGTGTGTGTGTGTGTGTGTGTGTGTGTGTGTGTGTGTGTGTGTGAACAGCATAACTCAAAAATCTGATGTGTTGCTCTCATATGACTTTCTCTACTCTTGTACTAACCAATTTTAGAAACTTTTATTCTTATATCTTCTTCGCGATAACTTTTTGGAAACTGGCACAAATAACAAGGAATATCTCAGAAGTAGTTGTCTCTACAAAAAAATTTATCAAGACATAAATTGTGTGTTTTAGCGAGGTCTACATTTTTTGTAGAGTAGGATTTTGTCTATCTCTTACGATTTACGAGTTATTCAAGTCATCCAGAGTAAATACGACTACAGGGGCTATAGCCAGAAAATTAAAAATATACATTTCATTTGTCATACAAATATCTCAAACATATGGCTCCTTAGAGCCATTTTCAAGAAAATTAAAATTTTCCATGTAAAGGGTAGTTTAGGGTGGGGCTATTTTCTTCAAAATCTTCGTGTCGTACCCTTGAAAGACATTAAACTTAAATACCAACTTTGGTTTTTAACCGTTTTTGAGTTATGCTGTCCACAGACTGACAGACACACAAACACGTACATTTTTCTAAAAATGCTTTTTTTTTTTTTTTTTTTTTTTTTTTTTGATTCAGGGGGCCTCAAAACATATTTTCGGTGAAACCTAGACATCGAATTTTTGGGTGAAATACAATACTTCCTCTACTTGCGCAGTAGGAAAAGGAAAAAAAAACTGAACTTGAATACCATACCTTTGGTTTTTGAGCTATACTGTTTACACACAATTACATCTAAAACTGATTTGTTGCAGTTCAGGGAGCCTTCTACTTATTGTAAGCAGGTAAGAAAGAAGTAAAACTGTAAGATGAATCGTCTAAGAATCTGTAAGTAACAGAACGGGTACATTTTGGAACTATGCTGCTTCTTAATTCAAATTAACTCAAATTATACGTACAGTGGCATAGCGTGAAATAAAGAAATGGGAACGCTATAACTGGGGGACTCTTTTTTGGCATCGACGATAAAGGCGACAGACATATTAAAGCAATTTCCGATTACCTTTCCGAATTATGTTATGTTGATCAATAAATCAATATTATTGTTTTAACGAATTTTAGTGATGAGTGCAGACTGAAGCGAAATTGCCTTATTTTGCGAGGAAAAAACGCGAAATTCCAGAGATTCTTAATATAAAAATTAGTTCTCACTTTAAGTTCATTCATGTGAATTGTTAAATTACAAAAAAAGAAATTAAAAATCTCAGCTATAAAAATATCGAAGTAATGGCTGATAATACAAAGAGAATAGAATTTCAAAGCCATTACATAGCGACCAGTTCTTAAACAATTTGACTATGATTTAAGTTTACTACATTGCCATGTTCCCATTGCACCTACAAGGAAATATGCATAAAACCGTTTCTACACACGTTTATCTACTTTAATATGAAGTATGTCGGTTAATAATATGCTTTTGTAAGAATATTTGTTGAAGAAGGGAGAGAGAAAGTCATGTAAGTGCAGCACATTAATTCCCATACACCCGGAAAGGCGTAATGTGTTTCTACTGTTGATTTTCTGGAGAAGAACACAAGTCCCATTTTCTGTTAACATAGAGAACACTTAATGCTGTCTTGTTTGAATGTATGTGTATATTTGCTTTCCAGCCGGTGCTAATGGGCTACACGTTGTGTGTGTGTGTGTGTGTGTGTGTGTGTGTGTGTGTGTGTGTGTGTGTGTGTGTAAACACGTATCACTGGATGGTTTTAACAAAAAGCAAAGGCTTTAACCTTCCCTCTTTTCCCCCTTATTGCTGTATTATCAAGCCACCACGCTCTGCAGTAGGTAAATGTGGAGAACAGGCGTTAAAAGATCCCTGGAAACGTTACAAAACCCGCCCAAGATTATATTTGGCACTGTTTGTACATACGACGCTTAACCAACTCTCTTCTAACCGCAGTCAGTGCCTTAAAAACACAAGATGAGAGTACGGAAGACTGTTGTTTGTTTTGCCTTTGTTATCACGAAAAGACAATTAATCTAGCTCGGCGTTAATTACGGAAACATTAGTCCGAGCGGAAAGGTGTCTCAGTGAGAATAAAAGAAAACTTTCTGAAAGCACATAACAAGCGTGTGTCGCTCGCTCTCTTCTGTTTCGAGAAGTGACTTGTACGCTACACAGGAATGTTTGCGGAAACAAATTTCACTCATACCGCTAACCACATATGTTCCTGAAACGTAACTTTTATGACTTCGAGATCAAATTCAGACATTGTATTTATATCTGTGTGCTTAATGAATTGCTCTGGTTCGAAATATAACAAATTTCCAACTAAAATATATTTTCAAAACTGAGAGGAGGCTTTTGGAGGGCCTAAATGAGATCTGTGAATCAACGTGCGTTATAAGTGCCAAAAATAATGAAACATGAAGATAATATTCCACAATCCTGTATATTCATGACAGTTGGCAACAATGTTCAGTCGTTTACAAATTGTACGTTCGTTGGTTTTTACTTTCTCTAGCCATTTTACGTAGGCCTAGTATTCCACCGAAACTTTCGATATCGAGATTTTAAGAGGAACACGGCTTTAGAGATCCCGTTGAGTAGACAAGCGTGTTTCTAGAACGGATCCATAAGTACCTATCGGATAGTGTCTGCCTGTCAACAGCATAATCTCAAAAAAATCTCCCCACCACAGACTATTCTTTACTGGAAAAAGATTTCTTATTTTTAATTTTCTCAAAAACAGCTCTAACGATTTTCATTAAAATATAGAATGTTTAAAATATTTACATGAGAAAACATACATCTTGACTTTCTAGGAATAGCATGTAAAACCATTCATCCGGAAGGAAATTTGCACGAGTATAATCTTGTACAACTCGTAAACCATAAGAGATGCTCGTAAAATACAATTTATTTTAAACAATATTTTCGTTATGGAATTAGCCATTTCCAAGATATCCTTTGTTATCGGTTTGAGTTTTCAATACTCTTATCATGTTTACTTTCTCTACCACGTACAGTAAGTAGGAGAAATATCGTATTCGTGTGTTTGTGCGAATAACGTAAACCAAAAATGAAAAATCTGTTAAAAATCAAACTTGTTATTTAAGATCGCCCAAGGATGCCACACGAAGATTTTCAAGAAAATCCTTCACCACAGACTAACGTTTGCGTAGTTTTTTATTTATTTATTTTTTTTTCCAAAAATGGCTCTAACGACTTGGATTAAAATACCTACCACAAATTTAAGATATTTTCATAAAAACGAAATATATATATTGAATTTTTTGGGAATAGCTTCTCAAGTCATTTTCAATCTGAATGACTTTTGCATAACTGGTAAACTGTAAGAGATAGACAACGTCTTGCCACACAAAAAGCCAGACAATTTATGTCAAATAATTTTTTACGTAGAGATATCTTTTGCAGTCTTCTTACAAACCCTTAGTTTTTTATCTACTTCGTGTTAGGTGAGACAAACATTTGTAGAAATTATCTTATTGCTAATTTTCTTGTAGGTGCAAGGGGAATACAATAGGCTTTAAGTGATAGTCAAATGTTTCAAGAGTGGGCGCTATATGATGACTTTGAAATACAGTTTTCTTTACATGGCCAAGAGATTAAAAAATGAACCTCCAAAATGCTTCACTTAAAAAATTATTTTACATATATTGTTTGTTTTAACGAGATCTGCAATTTTTGTATAGTAAGATTTGGTCTATCTCTTACGGTTTACGAGTTACGCAAAAGTCAACATGGGCTATAGCCAGAAAATTCTATATACATATGTAATTTGTCATAAAAATATCTTAAGCGTGTGACATTTTAATCAAAATCGTTAGAGCCATTTTTGAGAAAATCAGAATGTTCGGAACATTTTCCATGTAAAGGGTAGTTTAGAGTGGGGGGATTTTCTTAGAAATCTTCGTGTCGCATCCGGGAAAAATATTAAACTTAAATACCAACTTTGGCTTTTAACCGATTTCTCGTTTTTCAGTTATACTGTCCATACACATACACACACACACACACACACACACACACACACACACACACACACACACACACACACACACACACACACCTTTTTCTAAACCTGCTTTTTTTAAGTCAGGGGGCCTCAAAACATACATTTCCGGTGAAATGTCGACATCGAACTTTTGGTCGAATACAATGCTTCCCCTACATACTATACGCAATAAACAAAACGTGAAACTGATATTGTATTCAGCGGTTCTCAAAACATGTATTTCGGGTGAAATCTCGGTGTCGAATTTTGGGGTGGAATAAATACTTCCTTATTTACTGTGCGTAGTGGAAAGAGAAAATATGATTTTTTTTTTTTTTTTTTTTTTTTTTTTTTTGGATTCAGGTACCTACCTCAAAACAAACATATATGTACTTGCGATGTAATCTGAGTATGGAATTTTTGGTTGAGAAGTATTCCGAAGCAAATGCTTGTTTTCTATTCCAAACGGAAGTTGGTTACACTACTTCGTATTATGTGTAACACAATTTACGCACGCAAGGATCTTGCGGTACTTCGCAGTGCGCCGCCTCAACATTCGCGTGTCCAAGTGCGTCATTCTAACGGCTTTCGTGTCATCCATCAGCTACTCTTGCTCTTACTTAAGTGAAAATGTACGGTACAATACCTACATGCATCACATTCGGACACAATGCTCTACCAGCCTACCACTTCGCCCTCTTTAATGTAACCAACAGCAACAAATAATATATAAAGGTATTGTTTCGTTTTAAAAACGCTAATCTTCAGTTAGCTTATGTTTAACTTTACTGGAATTGCTACTATGACTTTTTAAACAGATTCAGACTTTACCAAACAGACAGTTCTAACCTCAATACGTCAACTTTGAAGTCGATACAAAGAACTGACCAGAAGGTATAAAAAATACAACTACAATATATTTTAAAATTGGATTGCTATTAACCTAACAATACAGTTTTGAAAATTAAGCGTAAACATAAAAAGTAGGACCAATTAATCCATACATCATAAACATACAATCGTACAAACTTACATGAGCATTAGAAAATTGCCTGTCGCCTAGCCTCCTTCAATATACGTACAAGAACATGTTCTATTTCAAGCACGATTGGTTTGAAGTAAACAGAAAAACGAGTTCTGATGAACACTTTCCAAATCACAAGTAGTTTGAAGTGGATATAGTATGTACCCATGCATGCAACAGACTTGGTTTAGTATGAGCAAAACGCTGAATGTGCGTAAATTGCTAAGAGCTTCGTTACTGCAAAGCTTATTTTTCGTTGTGCATGATCACGTTAATTTAACGCTAAACCGTAACTCTTATTTTTCATCCACTGTGCCATGTTTTCACAACATTAACCTTTTTTCCAAGTTACCAAATGGATTTAATTACAGCAACAGCATTGCCAACATTACAGTTTAGTTACCAACTGCAATAGTTGTGTAAAATTGGCAATCGAACTTGTTATTGCAAATGCTACTGTTTTTCGTTGTGAATGGTTGCCTGTCGCCTTCATTTAACGTTACACTTAATGTTATTCGTGAATGGCCATAATTCCAGAACATTTCAATTTTTTTTCTAAGCTAGCACGGATACCAAGTGTTTAGTTGTGGTGTACGCGATCGTCATCTTTTCTCGGCATACCAACATCACCGCACTGCGGTTTAGTTATATGTTCTGCGAGTTTAACTAGGCAGATGTACATATATAAAACGGCACGGTCTGCGGTTAAATCTTTGGTTTGGTTTAACTAATCTTCTAGTTAAACAACGTTTATAATACCGGGCCTCACTGGCGGGAAAGACCGTATACATCTAAAGCAGCCTTGTCTCTTTGGAGACACTTACGTGATGAGCGGCTATACTCCACTCCACTCCTTCAATCGGAGAGAACAGTCAGTATCCAGTGACGGACACACAGGCGATTCCATGGCAGTTTCTAAGTCATACCTTGAATTTTCAATTCCGGTAGCAAGCTCCACCTCTGTGGTGTGGGGTTAGCGTGTTTGTCTGTCTCACATTCAAGAGATCCTGTGTTAGCCTACGTTACCTGATAAGGTTTTCCTTATCCTGAAAGATGAATGTCAGGTAACTCTAGCCCCTATGTACACCGGGCACAATTTCATCCATCGTCCCATATGACCTAACTGGTTTAAGTATATTAAATCTTAAAAAATAATACTAATAATAAACATGAAAAGAGAACGGAAATTGCCACAAACTCGAGTTGTTTGCAGCAAAGAGCAAAGCCTTGGGTGGTGCCAAGTGTCAACAGTCACTGCATGTTTAATTATGCAGTTTGAATAATGATGGCGGTTCTCTTTTGGAATAATGGACCGTTAGGAATGCGAAACGTGACTGTTCAGCAGACAACGGAATGTGGTGTTGGCCATCGCTGAACAGACGGCAGAATTTATGGCAGGTACCTACGTATCCAGGAACCGTCGTTTGGAATGTCCTCTCTCTTTCCTTTCTGACAGATCTCTTCCTGGTTATTGCTATTTCCGTTCTAAATCGTGTTTTGTGGGGAGGGGAGGGGCTGAAATACACTTCTTATCAGCTGTCACCGATCTCTCCCTCGCTGCTAATGTACTGAACACCTGGGGCAACATTCTTCCATGAGCTTGGGCGAACAGTTAAGGTCCGTCTAACTAAATTTATATTAATAACTCCTGTAAGTTTTTCTACATCCGATAGGACATGAAATCAAAACCAATGTGAATAGAAAAATGGTTTTATTGACAAAAGTTCACCCAATCCATAAGCTTCTTTTTAACTTAATCGTCATGAAGACTGAAACCATTGTCATGCCTATGTACCAGCATCCCAATAACGTCCGCAAAAACACTTGCCGTCTGTCTCTTGACCACATCTGCTCGGTATACTTCATCTGTGGGTAAATGTGAAAGTCACTTGGTGCTAGGTCTGGGCTGTAGGGAGGGTGCTCAAACACTTTCGTCCCAGACCATCATCATGGACGTTTGTTTGCACCGCGCCATCGCACAATTTCTCACCATGCACATGTCTCACCCTGTGTTGGATCCCCACTAAACCATGCATCTGTTCCTGTAGGACCAACTTGTCTTTGGAGGGGGACCCTATGGTAAAGGACATATTTTTATGTCCCTAGCCAAGCTTTAACTGACAATTGATGTTGACAGTGGCGAGAAGACAAGCAGCCAATAACACCATACGATCTCTCATATTCTATAACTACTTAGGCCACCTGTAGGCGCTATAGGAGGTTAAAAATCAGCTCTCTTATTTTGAATTTAAACTAAAGTATTTTATATATAGTTTTGAGAGCCCCTGAATAGATAAGATTAGAAAATGAGCAATGCGAATATGTATTTGTGTGTGTCTGTGTGTGTGTGTGTGTGTGTGTGTGTGTGTGTGTGTGTGTGTGTGTGTGTGTGTGTGTGTGTGAACAGCATAACTCAAAACCGACAAGTTGGCTAAACAACAAACTTGACATTTAAGTTCAGCATCTTTCAAAGAAGTGAAACCAAAATTTTCAAGCAAATTCTCCCAGACTCACTATCTTTTGCAAATTGGTCCAAAAATTAAAGCACACAACTCGTGCCAGCTTTTCTTTTCCTTTCTTTTCCTTTTTTTTTTTTTTTTTTTTTTTTTTTTTGAGTTAACGATTTTCGCGATATTTCTTTGATTAGTTTGACTTATACATTTTTCAAATGGCAAGTCCTTATTCATTATTTCTCTCCTAGGCAATAATGAAACTGTTTCCACAAATGTTTATATGCATTAACCTGAAGTATATGGAAGAGAAAACATTCATAAGAATAACTTTTGTTGAAGACTGTGTAGAAAAAGTCAGGTGAATGTAACACGTCAGATCCTCTTTTTTCTGCAACACTATATTTAAAAACAAGTATTATGCCCAGAACAACAACAATAATGGTATACCAAATTAAAGAGAATAATCCAAATGCACAAAGAAAAATTAAAAACGCCATTTTGGGGCAATTTCGGATATTTTGTCTCACGTTAAAGAGAACAAGCTGCGAGTTTTCCAAATCCAAAATTTTCCAAACCGAGTGTTTTGAATTCTTTACCACATTTTACGTGTGTGGAAAGAAATGCGACTGCAATGTTTAATGCTAATGGATGGGCTGACAATGGACAGCACCAGTTTAATTTACTCATCAATTTAATTGTAATTGCTGTTTGAGAAAATTATAAGTACTGGAAATGCTAAAAAAAAATAACAATGATATCTCCGAAATGGTTTATTCCACCAAAAGAATTTATTTGACAAAGTTAATGTTTTAATAAGATCTATATTTTTTTTGCGTAGTAAGATTTTGCCTATCTCGAGGTTTACTAGTTATGCAAAAGTCATCCTGAATTTCCGAGGAAATTCCCAGAAAATTAAGGATACACATTTAATTTTTTATTAAAATATCTTCTTCAGGGGCAACAAAACATGTATTTCCGGTGAATCTGGGCATTGATTAGGTGAAACACAATACTTCCCATACTTACTATACGTGTAAAGAAAGTCATAAAATGTTGTAACAATAGTTTATGTACTGAGTAACGAGAATAGAGAAAAGCATGTGAATATAAGAGACCAGATCTTTCGAATAACTAATGCGTTCAGTGATTAGCTTCTATAACACACGTCCGGCTTTCACTGGGCCTTGTCAAGGAAAGTCACTGAAAAATCTCTACTTAAAACGGTTCTCAGTAATTTTATGAGTAATGCTTTGTCATAGGGCTTTGGGACGGAAAAAGAAAGTGCACGAGGTTACCCCACCTAACAAAGAAAGCACAAAAGTGCTGGGAAAAACACATCTATTTCTCTAAATATTCTCCTTTCAGCTCGATTCACTTTTCTAGTGATGCTCAAATAGCTTCGATAGACTGTTTATAGCGAGAACCGTCGAGCTCTGCAAAATAGCCATCAACTGCAGGCTCCACCTCTTCATTGTTGGCAAATTTTACCACCAAGACAGTTCTTCAAGTTTGGAAACAGAAAATAAAGGGGGTTACATTTCGTGAATAGGATGCATGAGGAAGAAATTCGAATTGATTTTGGCCATCGCGATAATGGATGTGTGATCTGGTGCATTGTCTTGAAACAAAACTTTCTTTTTCGCTAAATGCGGCCGTTTTTGCTTGATTTCATCGCTCAAACGCCAAAGTTCGCATAATATTGATTGCTTCTCCTTTTTGGAGATAATCAATGAAAATTATTTTCCTGCAGATGGAACTGTCTTCACCTTCTTTTGGAGCCGATTTTCCCTTTCAATCCACTTAATTTCGGTTATTCTTTCGTCTCTGGAGCGATGGACCCGTGTTTCATCCATGGTTATGTATCGCTGCTTTATTGCAGCGAAACATCGACTGAAACATCCTCACAACGCTGTGAACAAACGCGGCACCCATCTTGCGCATTTTCTCATGTTCAAATTTTCAGTCCACGGTCATCCAATGCTATTTTATGGATTTTGTTTACAATTTCTGGCGTTGTCCCCTTATTTCTTCGACCATTGTGATGTTCGTTTTGGCAGCTCGTTCTGGATGGCTCAACTGTTTAGGCCGTAGTCTACTGATTCCAAGGTCGCGGGTTGAAATCCAGCCCAGACTGATGGTTTTTAAGTGTGCTTAAAAACGACAGCTCCATGTCAGTAGATTTACTGGCATGTAAAAGAACTCCTGCGGGACGAAATTCCGGCACACCGGCGACGTTAACGTGATCCTAGCAATTGGTAGCGTCGAAACAACAAAATAATTTAATTTAATTTTAGCAGATCGTACAACCTCGCTTAAACTCTGCCACCCAATACCTTCCTTAGTATTAGTTGAACCAAAAGCTTTCAAATGAAAGTATGGTATCACATAATGATAACCAGTTTTATCCATGTTCACAAATTCGCTGAAAACATTTAATCTGGATGGCTGCCCAACAAATACTAAACAACGTAGCATCGTCAAACTGCAAACTTAAGCTTTACAAGGTTGGTACTTTCTATTATGGTCTTTCGTTTGAAACAACAACCGCTATATATAAACTCGGGTACTTGTGGGGCAATCCTCAAATATCTATCACGAAAAACCCTAAAACATGAAAGCAAAATACAAGAACAAAAATCTGATATGCTGCACTTCCTCTACTCTTGTACTAACTATTCTTAAAAACTCTTATTCCTAGATCTTCTTCGTATTAGTTGAGATGAACATTTGTACAGATTATCTTATTGCTTATTTCCTTGTAGGTACAAGGGGAATGTTACAATACAGTAGGCTTTGTGCGATTGTCAAATCTTTTAAAGCATTTAGATTTCGTTCTCTTTGCACACTTAACATATAAAAAAATGAACAACGATGTTCCATTTCACGAAAGTTTTAAGTTTTCCGAAATTCACACACATAACAAGGAATATCTCCGAAATGGTTCACCCTACAAGAAAATTGATTTGGACATAAATTGTGTATTTTAGCAAGATCTACATTTTTTGTATAGTATAATTTGGTCTATCTCTAACAGTTTACCAGTTATGCAAAAGTCGTCCAGAGTAAATACGACTACAGGGGCTATAGCCAGAAAATTCAAGATATACATTTCATTTGTCATAAAAATATCTCAAACATATGACATTTTAATCAAAATCGTTAGCGCCATTTTCAAGAAAATCAAAATTTTCCATGTAAAGGGTAGTTTAGGGTGGGGCTATTTTCTTCAAAATCTTCGTGTCACATCCTTGAAAGACATTAAACTTAAATAGCACTTTGGTGTTTAACCTAATTTTTGTTTTTGAGTTATGATGTCCACAGACTGACAGACACACACACACGGATGATTTTGTAAAAAATGCTCTTTTTGGTTTCAGGGGGTCCCAAAACATATATTTCCGGTGAAATATCACCCAGAGTAAACAGGACTATGTGGGACATAGAAAATTCAAAAAATACATATAATTTGCCATAAAAATATCTTGAACATTTTAATAAAAATCATTAGTGGCACTTTCGAGAAAATCAAAATTTTTGAGAAATTTTCCATGTGAAGGATAATTTCGGATTGAGAAATTTTCTTCAAAATCTTCGTGTCGCATCCTTGCAAGACATTAAACTTAAATACCAACTTTGGTGTTTAACCTAATTTTCGTTTTTGAGTTATGCTCTCCACAGATACACAGAGCTTTTTCTAGAAATGCTTTTCTTTTATTCAGGGGGCCTCAAAACTTGTATTTTCGGTGAAATCTCGACATCGAATTTTTGGGTGGAATACAATACTTCCCTTACAATACGTAGTACAGAAAGTAAAAATCGATCTCTTGTTGCACTCATATGACTTTCTCTACTCACTTTTGTATAGGTGCGTTATTCTGTTAATTGAAAACGTTTAGTTGTGCATTTCGATATAGGTGCTAGCGGGATACAGGATTCCGAGCTGATATTCAGATGTTTAATAGCTAGTCACTACATGGGGGGGGGGGGGGGGGGGGGCATGAAATGTGACTGAATACCGACACACCATAAGAAAACTGACGTGTTGAAAACTCCAAACAATAACGGTAGGTACACAGGAAACGGCTAATGCCATAGACAAGGTTGTTTCACATAAATTGTTTGTTAAAGACGTCTACATTTTTGTGCAGTAGGTTTTTATGTATTTCTTACACTTTATCCTCTAAACAAGACTATTCAAAATTCCTTATAAATGAAGATACCACAGTAAATTTATAATATACATTTTATTTTTCATGTAAATGTATCAAATATGGTATTTTAGTAAAATTTGTTGTCTTTTTGAGAAAGTAAAAAAAAACTATAATAATATAAATACAAATTTTCACTGCCATAGCTGAAATCTGTTCAACATTTTCGAAAAAAAAATTGTTTTTATATGCTAATTCTTTGGGCCTCACAGCGCTTTCAAGCTTAAAAATGTGACCAATTAAATCTTGTAGGAAAAGCTTGTAGCGAATAATATTTCTTGCTATCCCTCGTTGGTATTGTGTTCCCTGGCCAATCTGCAGTCGGCGAGAGTGTAGAATCTTCTTAAACTCCATCTATCCCGGGCGAGGTACGGATCAACTACTTTGTTTACTCTTTATTGATATTACTGAACACTTCTCAAACAGTAATCTTCACGCTCTTCACGTCGCTAAATAATCCGCTAACTTCTGGCGGATTCGTCGTTGTTATACAGATCAATTGACATCTGATCAATCCTTCAGATTAATGTTCAAATACAATGCAGAACGTTCATGGTGCAGTTCAAACTTCACGAATATCAATTCATTCGTCGATAATCACACTTTTAAATATGCTTACTCGTATTTAAAGACAAAAGTCAATTTCAAACATTTCTTTCCTCCATTAATTAACTGCAAGAAGACAAAAGAAGGTCAGCATAGGCCAGCCATATAATAAATTATTACAGGAGGCTGCCTATGCTTTATATATTATATATTCTAGATACAGAGGACTTATAAAGAATTAAATCGTTGTAGAGGATTTACTGAGAAATACTGCCCCAAGCTGTTATAGCTACGTCAAGATGACGTCGCGTAGGCTAAGGCTGTGTTTATATGAACGGGATGACAGGGTCCTGTGTTATCGACATTTGATTTAACCCATGTTAGGTTACGACCCCTAGATTAGTGTGTCTATATAAACAGATAACAAAAGTCCTATGTTATTCCTGTCTCCAATAACCACATATTTATAACACAATCTCCACCCTTTTTCCATTTTACAGATCGACGCAAGTGTAATAGTCAAATTTTCTTTACACCAGTTTTGTGTATTAGTACTTAAATTATGTGGCAGTGTTTTCATTTGTTTATATTTACGATTTATACATCGTGTGCAAAACTTGATACATAAGTATGATAAAATTAACTTATTAAAGTTATGTGTGTACAATTTAAAAGACATACTTTGGTAGTGCAGTATGGGAAAAAGTTTGAAGTAGAAATTGCTGCAACATTGAGAAATTTCAGCAGGGTAAATAAAGTCCCTTCTACACGTGGCTGGTTTTGTGAATACGCTGGGGAAAATGATGAAGTGCGAATCACAAACGAGGAAAGAGTAATTTGTTGAGGTTAGAAGTGAACCGGAAGTCTGAGGACACTTGCCCTCGTTAGTTCTCAGAGCACTTGTTAATGAGTAATTGTGGGTACCTGAAAGGAAACTGGTGGCAATAGATTCTCCGTCCTGGCTTCGAGACCCGGTGAGTAGATGCAGCAACACCAACACGACGTACCGTCTTCCCATCGTGAGTACTGAAGCACACCCGAACACCACTGCGGTAAACACAACACTAAGCTGAGGAGCACTGGCCTACCTGGTGCCTCCCCCCACCCCACCAGGCCTCGCCGGTATAGCATGTTCCACAACTTAGTACACACCACAATTACAAATCTCACGTGCTTTATTTATATTACTCTCTTCAATAAGCTATTCTTTACATACCCTCACTATTCCATCCACTTTTTATTTTCTCTGCTACGTAGAATAAGTAGAGGAAATATTGTATGAACATTTCGATGTCGAGATTTCGCCGGAAATATGTTTTTAGGTCTCCTGAATCCAAAAAGACAGTTTTACAAAAAGCTCCATGTGTCTGCCAGTCTCCCAGCAGCATAACTCAAACACGAAAAGTCGGTTAAAAACCAAAGTTGGTATTTAAGTTTAATATATTTTAAGGATGCGACAAGAAGATTTTAAAGAAAAAATAATAGCTCCACCCTAAAGTACCCTTTACATGGAACATTTTTGGAAAATTTTTATTTTCTCGAAAGTGGCTCTAATGATTTTGATTAAAATGCCATATGTTTGAGATATTTTTATGGCAAATGAAATATATATTTTCAATTTTTTGGTTATAGCCGATGTAGTCCTGTTTACTCTGGGTGACTTTTAAATAACTAGTAACCCGCAAGAGATAGACAAAATCTTACTACACAAAACACACAACTTATGTCAGAGTAAACTTTGTTGTGTAGTGAACCATTTCGGAGATATTCCTTGTTATGTGTTAGTTTTACTATACTTTCCACAAATGGAAGATCGTTATTCATTTTTATATTTTAGCCGTGCAAAGAGAACGCAATCTCAAAGCTTTAAAAGATTTGACTATCGCTCAAAGCCTAGTGTATTCCCTTGTACCTAGCAATACGATAATTTGTACAAATGAGTTTCTCAACTAACACGAAGAAGATATAGAACTAAGAGTTTGTAAACATGTTTAGTAAAAGAGTAGAGAAAGTAATGTGAGTGCAACACATTAGATTTTCTTAAGAGATAATGGTTAATTACATATTCCCTTAAAAGTGTAAGCGATTCAGTATGTGACGTCTTTGAAATTCATGACCAGGAAAGATAAAACAAGTGAAATAAATAAACACATACAATCTAAACCTAAAACCCCGGCGCGACAGCCCACAAGGGGCCAAGGCCTACCGCCGAGCCGCTGCGTCCCCCACCTCTGCCCACTACAGGCGTCATTGGTGGGGTGCAGTATTGGAGGGTGGGACGTAGTTAGCGCCCCGAGCCCTCCTGGCCAGTTATGCGGTCTTCTAAACCTGGGGCCGCTACTTCTCTATCAAGTAGCTCCTCAATTGGTCACCCCGGGACCTAACGAGGCTGAGTGCACCCCGTGCCAGACCTCCCAGAGGGAGATAAAATCCCCATGCTGGTACCGGGATCGAACCCGGGTCCTCCGCGCCAGAGGCAAGCGCGCTACCAACTGCGCTACGGAGGCGGTCAAACACATACAATCTACACGTACCTAATTTGTAACAACAATGGCATATAATCCATATTCTTATACCATCTATTAATTTTATAAATTTCAATACATTAATACTTTTGCTGATATATAGTACGCAAAACTACAACATACAAATAAAACAAAATACGCTAAACAAACATACAAAATAAAAGAACACACACATATGCCATTAATATTTCACACATTTCACAATTTTAATATAAATTTCCTATTAAGGTATTTATAGTAATTAATTACTTTATTTAATTATCTTGATTATTTTTATTATTTATTTACATTATTCCCCCATTATTATTTTGTAAACGTTTTTTATATGTTGTGTATATATTTATTTAATTTTATGAACACTAATTCAGAAAATGCCTGCTGTGCAATGTATGTCTCGAGCAATATGTTATGAATCTATAATAATGTATAATGTTATTTGTTCTTCGAAGAGAACATTTAAAAATATCAACTTTAAACTTTTGGTAGAAGCTGTAGAAAAAAATGAATATAATCTTTTAGTACTATGCTTTTAAAATTATGACATCAAAATCTACTATATGAATGAACAATTGAATGTGTTACGTAATAATAGCCAGTGCTACCAACAGTGGGAATGAGAAAACAGTTAGCCTCAAAATAAGCTAAAATCAGAATACAATAAAGACACGACTTCTTCAAGAATATTATTGATTTGCAAGGTGATACCATTTGAAAGTGCAGTGATAAAAATGCTATTGAATGACGTAGCTTATTAATCGCTGCGTTTTGAAGTTTTATCAACAGTAATCTTACTAGAGTATTTTATTTATCTACAGATATTCTATGATCAAGTGGGATTTAATTAACTGCCTCACGATTAAGATGCAGTACGTAAATATTACAAGAAATAAATACAGTAAAATATTAATTAACTTACCAAATTGATTGTTCGAACTGCTTCCATACACTGTTTCTCTTTATGTTGTTTGGTGTCGTGTTGTTTTGGCGAAGCTAACTTTGAATTTACAAGGAACTGGATTATTTACTTCTTAAAAAGATTTCGGTCACAGAACACTTAACCTTTGGCTTCAAAATCCCTATAACTTGGCTTGAAATTTCGGATTATAAATGCTACTATGTGTCTGCGAAATCATCCCGGAAATAAAAAGCCTATGCAGAAAACAAATGATGGTCGAAAACAAATGAACAAGTGCTAGGGAGGCGATGAAGATAGACAAATGCTACGGAGGTAATAAAGACAATCGCTCTGGATGATTCAGTTGGTTTGACGCTGGCGTAGAGTTTCCAAGGCAGCGGGTTCAAACACGGTCCTGACCGGTGGTTAAAAGCGACAACCCCATGTCAGTAGATTGAATGGAATATAAGAGTCCTGCGGGACGAAATTCCGGCACACCGCTGATGCTGATATCATCCCGACAATCGACAGCGTCTTAACAAAATAAGAAAGATGATAAAAACAGACAAATGCTAGGAAGGTGATAAAAGTGTGAGATAAGCAGCTATAATTGGTTGAAACACATTTCATGACGTCTCATCGGTCAAAATGTGTGTTTTATATTCATTTATATATTTTAATGAACTATCCTACTGTTACTACGTCATAGCATTCGTCTGTCTATCACCTCCATAGCATCTGTCAATGTGTTTGCGATCATTTGTTCTCTGCACAGCTTTCTTCAGTTTGTAAAATAGATGTAAATCTAAGTGAATAAACGAATCCATTAAATAGGTGTTCTGTGCGTTCATACTTTCCTGGACAGTTATAGAAATATCTCTTCTATTGCTGGACAGTTATTATAGGAATGTAGCTATCCTATTGCAGGGCAATGTAGGAATGTAGCTATCCTATTGCAGGGCAATGTAGGAATGTAGCTATCCTTCTGCTGGACCTCTCAAGTTTGAGTCATGGCCCTAGTGAACTGATGCCGGTAGTGTTTTGTTTTTGCAGGCGGCGCGGCAGCGGCAGCAGCAGCATGTGTTATAAGGTCGAGGTAGACCAGTGTTATCTGGAGCAGTTCCCGCGGCTCTAGGTGGGGTGAAGTAACGGGAAATGCCTGGCCTGTTGCGGCGCTGTCAGGGGTGATGGGGGAGATGATATTTTACCCAGCTTTTGCACCATGTTCTACGCTCCTAAACTGTATTGACCTCTGGACAAAGATTCCATTATTTCGCAATGACGATGGTACCTTGGAAAACACATCCATTAACCAAGGAAGAAGGCCCACACAGCTGCTATAGCTATAGGCGAAGGAGCGGCTCTGATGATAATATGGGACAAACCAAACATAACCAAACTAAAGGATAACTATCGCTGCTCGAGGCATGATCAATTTAAATTAATGCAGCTATGAAAACCCAAAAGCTTTGACGCTTTACTTTCTCTAATACATATTTACAGTAACGTAAATTAAAACGTATTTACCAGCCAAAAATTCGACACAGAGATGTCACCCGAAATACCTGCTTTTAGACTCCTTGAATTCAAAAAAAAATCTTATGCACTCACATGACTTCCTCTACTCTTGCACAAACTATTCTTACAAACACTTCGAGATAAAAAATTTGTGGAAATTACTTTATCGCTAATTTTCTTGTAGGTGCAGAAGGCTTTTAACGATAGTCATGTTTGAAGAGTGGTTGCTATACGATGGCTTTGAAATTCCGTTCTCTTTACATGAACAAGGGATAAAAAATGAATAATGAACTCTTATTTGAGACATCCATAATTATTTCAAAATTCTGACAAACAAAAAGGAATATCTCGGAAATGGTTCAATCCACAAAAAAATGCACTTGGACATAATTTGTGCGTTTTAACGACATCTGCGTTTTTGTATAGTAAGATTTGGTCTATCTCTTACGGTTTGTCAGTTATTCAAAAGTAATCAAGAGTAAACAGAACTATATAGGCTATAGCCGGAAAATTCAGAATATACATCTCATTTGCAATAAAAATATCTTAAACATACGGCATTTTCATTTATTTTCGAGAAAATAAACATTTTGAAAATATTTTCATAAAGGGTTGTTTAAGGAGCAGAGATTTCTTTCCGAGTCTTCGAGTCACATCCTTGAAAGACATTAAACTTAAATCCAAACGCTGGTTTTTAACCGACTTTCCTTTTTAAGTTATGCTGTCCACAGACACACAGGGACCTTTTTCTAAAAATGCTTCTTTTGGATTCAGGGGACCTCAAAACATATTTCCGGTGAAATCTCGACTAATGACTTCATTCTCAGAAATCCAGCATTAGCCAACAACTATAAATTGTTGCCTTAGATGGAGTCTCTTTGCCAAATTCATTTTTGGGTGAACACAGAATCTTTGAATGATGATAATCAGGGCCCGAATGCTTAGACATGTCATAGTTTTTGTTTGTGGTTTTTTTTTTCATGGAAAATATAACCAAAGAACAATTTTATCAATAATGATTAAAATTATACAATTCTCATCGGTCATATAAAGTCATATTTTGGCTTTTTCAACGTTTTTGTCATTTCTTGACAATTTTTCCAATCATAGTCATATTTTCTCTCAAGGTTTAGTATTGTCATACTTCTATATTTCTATTCCAGTTTCCCATATTTGCTTGCAGTCGTCCCAAAGACAGTTTTCACATTTCCCAACTCTTGTCTGTAATATTACGTCTTTTTCAATGTTGTGAGCAAATAGAAGAAAACTTTAAAATGTGTGTAATTTGTTACTGTAACTCTTCTTTCTGATCACCCTTCGAAAGTGACGTTTATTTCATTCTGTGCAGAGCTGGGGATTAGCTTCTAATTTTGTTCTGTCATAAGTGCTTGCGTATTTCTAATATTTTAGGTCATAAACATCCAGACCCTGTTGACAATTAATAAACTATTAGAGCAAATTGATGGTCATCAACTCGAAAAACATTGGAAAGCAACTGTCAAATATAGACAAATTTCATTTGTTTTCAGGTGCGTGACATTCTCAGTGTCCACTTCACAGACATGTTTAAAGTCTATATTACACTGGCACGTTTATCTGTCACGGAAGTTTCATCACAAACGTATGATAAAACATTTTACAGTGTAACGTAGCCAGTGAAGCCAATTTAGTTGTTTTTAAACTAGAACTGGTCTTTCTGGGAAGATGTTTAGATGGCAAAATTTATAAATTTAACATTGCTAGTATAGGGATTTAGTTGTTTGATAAACTGCATTTGGTTAGGCAGAAATGTTTCTAACATTAACAACACATGTTGTCTGGTTATTTTTCTTGATCCTCTATTGGCAACACTGACTACATAACACCTTTGATCACATCTGTGACTGATTAGAAGTACAAATGGTAGATTGGGTCTATCCTAACCTTAAAGTAGGTACAGAAGTACTGGGTTCGACTCACGCCTGGAGGTTGGGAGTGTTTTCTTTAGCCAGGATTATTTCCCGTTTTCCTAGAATGTGGAAGCATGAATGGGAACGCGTATGTCAATTTAATGTAATAACCAGAAGTATAATAATACAAACCCGGAGATTAAGACAACAGTAAGGGAGTGTGCTGTTGAGAAATTGTAACAGAAGCAAACGCCCCCGATACGCCCTTAGAGTCGAGTAGGTGAAACGGGGGAAAATGGCGGACAGGAATACCTGACCAAGGGATACCATCAAACTCCTCGTTTTCCACTATCAGCTACATGAAGTGCTCTACAATTCAAAACATATACAGTAAACATCTGACGTGTTGCACTCACATGACTTTCTCTACTCTTGTACTAACTCTTATTCCTATATCTTCTTCGTGTTAGTTGAGATAAACATTTGTACAAATTATCTTATTGCTCATTTCCTTGTAGGTACAAGGGGAATATGGCAATACAGTAGGCTTTGTGCGATAGTCAAATGTTTTAAGCTTTCCAAAACTCACACAAACAACAAGGAATATCTCCGAAATGGTTCACTACAAAGAAAAATTCATTCGAACATAAATTGCAAGTTTTAAGGAGATCTACATGTCTGTACAGTAATTTGGTCTACCTCTTACGGTAAGGGACACTGGGAGTGAAATTTTGGTCAAAATTGTCAAAAAGTCGAAAATTGTTTTTTTACCTCAAAATGTTCCTGGAACACCTGTGCATTTGGGTCAGCTAACATTTTTCACATCTCCCAATCCATGTGGTCCTTACGGCCCTTTCAAATAGCGCTCTTCCCTTAACGTACACAGCATGTTCCTATATAAAAGCCTGTCTTCTCAAAACTACATTTCTGCACCTTCTAAAAGAAGGTCGCGCCTGAGTTTTGCTTCAAATTCAATGAAAAGTTCCAAAAGTATTCATAAATAGCAGCTAAACAAAACTATGATTCAATATTGATGTTATCATTAACATGAATTCCAAAAACATTTTTTTTGTATGAAAAAAAATCAATAATTTTTAAGATTAAATTTTCTTTGTTATTAAAAAAATATGTACAGCATAATCAGCAAACGTATTTGAAATATCTCTTCATACAATTGTTATCCATGTTTTAGAGTATCACTTCTGCCAATATAAATGAATTTTGAAAAGTCAATAGACGCGAGCTCTATTTTGAAAATGTGCCCATTAAATTCATAAAATAATTTTTATATCATAAACGAATTATCCAATTTTAATAAAATTTGGTGTACCTCCTATTCTCATATAAATGCAAACACAGTAAAAATTTCAGAAAAATCTATCCAGAAATGTGGAACTTTCAAATTTCACTCCCAGTGTCCCTTAAGCAAAGGTCATCCAGAGTAAACACGACTACTTAGGCTATAGCCAGAAAATTCAAAATACACATTTCATTTACCACAAAACTATCTTAAACACATGTCATTTTAATCAAAATCGTTACAGCCATTTTCAACAAAATCAAAATGGATTTAGTAGCCAATATTTAGGAGAAAACACGTTTTTTCTTTGATTTCATGTCTATCATTAACTCAGTATTGCACGCATAGTGGCGGCGCCGTGGCCGAGCGGTTAGCGCGCTCGCCTACCACCTAGGCGGCCCGGGTTCGATCCCAGGGACCCGCATGTGGTATTCGTGGTGGACGAAGCGGCGTCAGGGCGGGTTTTCTCCGGGTACTCCGGTTTCCCCCGCCATCTCATTCCACCGGTGCTCCATCTTCATTCCATGTATCATCAGTGTCACCGCCTGCGGTGCCATAGTAGTAAAAGCGGGCGTTAAACACTACAAACGAAACGCACGCATAGTTCCAGTACATCATTGTGTACCCATTTTAAAACTGTAATAACCTATAAGGTTTGATATCATTGTATGAGACACATCATATGATCGTGACACAGAAATGTGATAGTGTAACACAGGCAGTAGTCCCTCGTGTTTAACCTTTATGTTATAGTTAGGGCGCTAATGAGAATGCCCTAACTCCTAGTGCGCCCGCCCTCAAATCTCACTATCTGCCTACTTTTCTCCCTCAGTCTCACTTTCACTCTCTCTTCCTTCCTTGCTGTGCAACTTTAGCATTCTTTCACATCAGACAAAGAATCAAAGTTATACGATTAATGCACAAATGAACTTTAGGCGGGATGGCTATTTTATGTTGATTCGTTTGCACCAAGGAAAAGCTCACAAATAGAAATCGTAGCCACGGGGCTTAGTACGTACGACGAGGATTTGAATCCGGACCAACACCATGAGACCAAAGGATCTTATACCTTTTAAGGATTCGAAACTACATTGCTTCCCAAAATATCCGGAAAACAAAATAATTTGTAAACACTTTGTACAACTCGGTAATATAGACAAGTATTCTAACCCCTTAACCATTTACTTTCCACTTTCTCCTTGCAAGAAACGTAAACTACCCACCAAGCAGTTTCTTCACCCATTAAAGTGCGAAATATTGATACGATTAACGTAAATGATGATGCGATTTATTTATTCTCGCATCTTTATTACCTAAAAACAAATACAAATTAGTATGTTAGCACAGAACATATCAGCAGGTTTCAAGTAGTTGACAACATGCACTAAACTTTAGCAAATAAACAGAAACTTGCAGTGTACCTATATTGCAGCGGTCGCATTAAATCTTTCTCTCCCACCTTCTTCTTCACTCGGCTCGCCTCGCCTCGCCTCGCCTAGTCGGCTATATCCGATGAGACTTGTGGGTGCAGGCAAGTCGTTTGGAAATGATACATTCTTTTGTAGATCATTTTTATTCTCTTCAATAATAGGTTATTAATAACGATTCGGTACATTTATTGGTCTTCTTTAACTAAACTAGGTAGAAAAACTCTCATTCTCTTATTACATACATTCTTTAACCATATTAATCCCTGTTGCTAACCGTTGTTATCCGTCGTTAAGTGAAAATTTTTGTAACAGTCTGGGTTCATCATTTGTTTGAACCACAGAAGCTGTAATATCCGGACATTGCCATGCTGTTCATCCATAGCATACTTAAAGTATAAATGAGAGCTTGAGGGCGGAAGGTCTATGGTTCAAATCCCAGTTGTGGCATTGAATTTTTAAGTTCCAGTTCTACCTCTCAAACTTTGCCCACACACGGCTTGTGTGTTTAAAAACACTAACAGTAAGTTTGTTGGCATAAATAAATAATAAATGAGAGCTGTTTATATAATTTAACATTCATTCTTAATAATTCTTAAAATATTGTATAATAAAATTAAATATAACAGAAAATGGTGAATTAGGGGTGTGACCTAAAATTACTGCCACAATATAATGTACTGAAAAATTTAAACCAATGATAACAGAAATGCTTGTGCATCCACAAAAAAGGATTATTTGAAATTGTGCTTTTAAAGAGGTCTACTATACTTACACATGGGAAGTCACTACTCATTCTTTGTTGTGGTCATGCAAGGCTAACGAAAAGACAGTCTACGGCGCAAATTGGAGTGACGTAATTCTTCTAGTCTGATTATGGCCCAGTGAAGTAAAACCACAGTCGCCTAATACATCCATGTTCTGTACAAACAAAAAATTGTTCGTTAAATTCATACAAAAGATACAGTTACCATGTATCGGACTATATACCATTACTATAGTAGGCACAGCTTATTGAGATACCCCAAAAACTACCTTGACATTTTCCCCCATTATGGAGCAGTCTGGTTGGTTATATTTGTTACGTTGTTCCTTGTTTATGAACGCGTTGCAGAGAAGCCAACGATAGATTTTAAAACAAGATTCTATTTAGACGCCGTGTTAATTAGTCTGTGGACGTCCTATTCGTATGTGCGTGGTTTTGTTTTGAATTCTTTTAGAGCAGTTATAGTTTCTGCTGTTATTGTTGTGTTCGCTACACAGTGGTGGTGTATTAAATATATATTACAATATTTAGCGTTGGGAAGTGATTTTATGCATAAGTGTTATTGCAGAACAAGATTTGCCAGGTTCTTGTGTTGTGTGGTAACGATGTTAAGGCATTATTATCGTTTGAAAGCGTGGTACTTTAACACTGTGATATTTGAGGTTAGAAATGCCTTTATTACGTACGTTGGCAGGACTGCTTTTTGGCATACTTTCGTTTGCTGTTTAGTGTAATGTCGGCCATTTTGAACTCTTGGGAACTGCCGATTTGCGTCGCAGCCTGTCTTTTGCGTTAGCCACGAGGCGCAAAGCTATCACATCTGACTATCGCTTAAGCCTACTGTATCCTTCTTATGTCTACAATGAAGCGCGTAAAAATCATTAACAAGGCTTGCTTCGGAAGGGAAGTAAAGCCGGCGGTCCTGCCGTACATTTACGGCAGTAAAAGAACCTCAAGTCTGATAATAGCATAGCAATTATAGAGCGCCCATAAATACTTTATTATTTCTCATGTAATATTTTCACTTTATGATACTTCATTTAAACTTAATAAGCGTATGACTTCTAAAAGCTTACAGTTTATTTTTGATCTTGTTACTAGCGCTTTTATATTTACGGAAATTGCACATAGTTTTGGATTTTCAAATATCCAACTCTTTTGCTTGAAGCAAACAATCTTATCTTTCTGAATGACAATTACTTTTCCAAGTGTTATCACACTGCACTTCCTTCCAAATTTTGAAACTTTCTTCTTTCTTCTGAAATATTCACTTTGACAATTTCGATGCCCAAACATCTTCCAAATATTTTCTGAAATTAATAGCCACTTCACTTTACGTCATTTTCTTTTCTCCACTAGATGGCTGCCATCATAGGACATATCCATTATTACCAACCTGACATTCTACTATACATTTCATAGCACACACAAAAAATCTATAGCTTCAATCTTGGCTCAGTTGTTGACTCCTTAATAATTTAAGATGACAGAAGACAAATAAATGTCAATCTTTTTGAATGATGAGTACACAGTGGTAAATATTTTAGCACTAATAAAACAGTAACATGCTCAGTCTAGATGCTTTGTCTTCTGTTTAAACACGCCCTTTAGCTTTTCTTAATGTGAGAAAACGTTGAAATAGATTTTAATGTGCCAGACAAAGAAACTGCTGTGAGCTAATATAAATCTTCAAGCTAGGCGAGGTTTAAGAAATCTTACGAAGGAAACTTCAAAAGCTGAGTTATTTCTTGACGTATCTACTTATCTTTTAATAACATTATTATCAGCAAGTAAGTAACCTTTAAATTAGTTTACTCAAGGAAAGTTGTGAAGATTCATCTTAACTTTTCTACCATTCATTTACAATAACTAGAGGAAGTATATTTCACTCAAAAACTCGATATCGAGATTTCACCAGAAATACAGTTTTTGGACTCCCTGAATTGAAAAAGAAGCATTTTTAGGAAAAGGTCTGTGTGTCTGTCTGTGAACTGTAAACTCAAAAACGTAAATTCGGTTAAGTAACAAGCTTAATGACATGTCACGAATAGATAATTTTCAACCCTCCCCCCTTCCCCCAACTACCGTTTACATGGAACATTTCTCGAAATGTTTGATATTTTAAAAATAGCTCCAATAATTTTGATTAATTACCATGTGTTCTAGATATTTTCAAGACAAATTAAATTTATATTTTGAATTTTTTGGGAATGACCTCTGAAGTGCTCTTCATTCTTAATTAACTTTGCATGACTGGTAAACAATAAAAGATAGACAAAATATTACTACACAAAAAC
Source organism: Tenodera sinensis (assembly GCA_030765045.1). NCBI lineage: Eukaryota > Metazoa > Arthropoda > Insecta > Mantodea > Mantidae > Tenodera > Tenodera sinensis. The sequence continues at coordinate 7,087,429 of CM060974.1, forward strand.
ATGTAGATCTCATTAAAACACACAATTTATGCCAAGTAATTTATTTTTTGTGTGTGGAGTGAACCATTTCCTCCTTGTTTTTGTCTGGATTTTTCTATACTTATACTTTCTCAAATGGGAGGCCCTTGTTCATTTTTTTATCTCTTGACCACCCAAAGAGAACAACATTTCACCTCCTTGCACCTACAAGAAAATTAGTAGATACATTTTGCAAATATTTAGTTGTATTAACACAAAGAAAATAGAGCAGGCCTGGGAGACTCGCGGAATAGCTTGAGCAACCTTCACATTTTTACCTGCTAAACATACAGTTATAGGGGAAGCAGCTTGTTGGCAGTTCCCAACAATTCAAAATGGTCGACACTATAGTCAACTGCAGTGTACGTTACACCAAAAAGCAATACTGCCAACCTACAATGGAAATTACTAACAAGTTTGTGTGAAAACCCCAGGGAAAGAGAACATGATTTTCAAGGCGCATTTTAATAAAGGTGTAAATTAAAATGTATGATGCTATGATACACCAAAACATTTAAGTTGCATAAGACACATTCATACTCAACCATTTTTTTTCATTGGAAGAATGCTTTCCTCAATGTTTTTTCTGTTACTCATATATGGTATATACACGGTCTTTTAAAGGAAATAAAATAACCATTGTTTATCAAAATAAAAACATTATTATTTCTAACCTCAAATATCACAGGGTTAAGTGAAATGCTTTCAAACGATAATGTCTGAACATCGTTACTGCACAACAAATGATACACACACTCACCTTTGGTAAATCTTGTCCTGCATTAACACTTTTGGATAAAATCACTTCCGAACGCTAAATATCGTAATATATTTGACGCGCTTCTATGTTGCGAATACAAAAATAGCCACACTCACAATAACTGTATATAATGCTCTAAAACAATTCGCACGAGTAATACAATGGTGTCCACAGATAAATGCGACGTCTTATTTTAGAATCTTTTGGTTGACTTCCGTACAACCGGGTCAAAAACATAGGATTAAGTTGCAACATAACACATGCAGTAACACCAACTATGGCCGTAGCTTTACCGTGGTTAGGTATATTTTACGAACAGTTAGCGGCACTAATGCAACCTAACAGATGGAATATCACCAAATATAACCAGGCCACGCTATAATGGAGGAAAAATGTCACAGTTGTGTTTTGGAGTATTCCAATAGTAAGCTGTTTCCTCTGTTTATATCAGTGCAAAGCCGTGTGCGGTCTGCGCTCAGAGAGCACCAGTTGTCCAGGCCTGAAATAAAGGAATAAGTAGGCATTTGTAAGAATGGTCTGTACAAGAGTAGAGAAAGTCATGTGAACACGACACATCAGATTGTTTTGTAAATTATTTTCAGTTATAAGATGCATGAAGCTTACCAGAAAGTGTGGTTTAGAATGGAAGGGACTTCCAGATACAGGAGTTCAGCACCACAGTGTCCCTCGTGGTCCCTGGGAGACCGGAACCTGACGACGATGTGCGCTAGGTCGCTAATGGTCCCAGAATGACACCTGATAACGGCGCAAGCCTACCTGCGCCATAAGCCTGTCTGCGTGACTCGGTTAGGCTTCGGCTGTCTTATCTCAAGGTCGCGGGTTCAAACCTGCTGGACTGCGATGGTTTGTTTGTGACATAAATCCTTAGTATGACTTCCTTCGGAAGGGAAGTAAAGCCGGTAGACCCGTGTCGTGAGAAAACCTCAAGCCTGACAAAGAAGCCTCTGAGCAAATTTAAGTGGCCTTTACGCCCAGCATAGAATGGGATACTGAAAACTATTTCAACTAAGACCGTCCATAAAAAGTGGGATCCAAGCACTGGAAAAAAAATGACAGCACAAACTCCACCGTTGTGCAGCCTCGCCTGGTCCTACATACTGGAACCGAAGTTCCCTCGAATACCATGGAGAGCAGTAGCGATCTCTCCTTATGGCAATACCTTCAGTCTGAGGACGGAAGTGGGTACGTCACTTACTCACATCAAACCTAGCTCTCCAACCCCGCCTGGGTATCACCGGCCAGACGTACTCAATCTCCCATGGGTATAGAGAACCACTGTTCCGCCGAGTCCAACTCAATCCAAAGAACTTCCTTTCTGGAAGGGTTCAGGTGTTTGTCTAGTAACGTCAGAAGTATCACAGGTACTAGGGCTCTGCAGCGCTCGCACCACAACAGCTGAAGGGGTCAGAAAATCTTTGTCATTCTTTTGCAATGTGTAATGCAAAATCCTGGTACATGATCTGCTAAACCAGGGCATATATTCCAGACCAATTTCTTAATGCGGAAAGCATCTCTCACGTGGTTATAAATTTAAACTTTACTTATTTTGGAACACTAGTTGGAGTATCACTTTTCTTAACTTCTTCTGTCAGGTGTAAATAATATGTGATGTCTAATGTATCTGTTGGATTGACTTCAGGTATGAAGTTTTCCTTTGAATTAGGAAGGTATACATTCTTCTTGATGTCTTGAATTTTGGAAAGAAAGCTCTCGTGAGTCTTTAGTGTATTTGTAAAATATATAATTTGCCTTTTTCCTTGTGACCAAGATATATTTCTTCATACAATAGAGTCGGTCTGGGTGGCTCAGTTGGTTAGACGCTGGCCTACTAATCCCAAGGTCGCGGGTTCAAATCCGGCCCAGACCGATGGTTTTTAAGTGTGCTTAAAAACGACAGCTCCATGTCAGTAGATTTACTGGCATGTTAAAGAACTCCTGAGGGACAAAATTCCGGCACACCGGCGACGCTGATGTGATCCTGGCAATTGACAGCGTCGTTAAAGAACAAAATAATTTTAAATAATTTTTTCATACAATAGTTTAATGGTAAATACTACATCACTGACATCTGTGTATTTTTCTTGTTACAGAGATACACCTGGTGTAACAATGAAAATTGCAATCACAGCTTTTCTGGTAATATTATATCTACATTTAGGCTGCTGCCAAACAATGCTAACTGAATTGTTGCAAAGGTTTATGCAAGAGAAAATCTACCTGAAAGGTGTATTCTTTTGCTGTTTCAATCAAACAGGTTTGTTGTAATTAGTCTCAATATCAAGTACTGCTCTCCAACCCAAATTATACTCTTACTAGAAACCATTGCCCCTTTTTCTAAACAAATATGCTCTTTTTGAGGTCATTTTGAATCACTGTTTTACACTCACCTTCACTTAAATTGTTTTAAAAACTGGAAACATTTTCAAGACCGTTTGGTCCCATCATCAGCCATTGACGCTATTCTCTTGTTCCCCCTCTCTGCTACTACCGTCCCGCTGCCATCTGGTGTTAGGGGTGCAGAGCTTTAACACTTCATTTAAAGCTGGGATTTCAAAGTTAGTTACTTTATTATTGTTTTTGATTATGTATATTTTTTCCCAAATGCTTAGTTCTGTTGGTGAATTTAGAGATTTATAGATTTTAACATTAAATTTAAATTTAGAGATTTAAATTCACCAGTAGAACTGAGTATTGGAGAAAAAATATATGTACATAATCAAAAACAATAATAAAGTGATTAACTTTGAAATACCAGCTTTAAATGAAGTGTTAAAGCTCTGTGTCCCTAACACCAGATGGCAGCAGGACGATGGTAGAAGAGAGGGGGAACAAGAGGATAGCGTCAGTCACCCAACGGCTCATGATGGGACCAAGCGGTCTTGAAAATGTTGCCAGTTTTTAAAACAATTTAAGTGAAGGTGAGTGTATAAAAGTGACTCAAAATGACCTCAAACATGAAGAATACTTCAGTGTTATTAGTGGTTCTATTTTTAATATTCAAATATATTCTTCTTTACCTATGATTTCTGTCACACATTTATTCCTTTATGATCCTTATATAATTGTTATACATTTTGTAAAATGTTGCTTCCAGGCTTCTTTGCCATGGTCTAGTTGATGCGTGAACACCTGATGTTTCACCACCATTCCGAAGAGCATCCTCAGAGGGATAGTGACTTCTAACTAGTTGTTAAGTGGCGCTCACCAGGAGCATCTGTTTTATACTATATGGTGGGACGAGACTGCCCCCTCTCTCCCATGGGTATAGGGAACCACTGTTCTGCCGAGTCCAACTCAATCGGAAGAAATTCTCTCCCATTGACTGTGCATCAGCCAATCGTGGCCTGGATCAAGTTGTACGTCCAGATGCGCTGTATGGCTTTACATGTGTGTCGGCCAGTATGCTAATTATTATTTGTCTGTTTAAACATTTCTATGACCTCTCAGTACATCCTAGCATGGAAATGTGCTGTGGTTTCATGGCCCCTTTTTAAACACACAAATAACTTCAACAGAAAAGAGAAAGCAGCACGCATTCACAGAGCATGGATACCAGTACCGGCTCACACACGTGTAAAGCCATACAGTCCAGCAGATGTACAATTTGATGCAGGCCTCAATTGGCTGATGCACAGCCAATAGGAGAGGGTGGGTAGTGTCTCACAACCCTGCACAACTAGATGCTTTCAATTGTCTGGAAACTAAATTAATTGCGTAAGCTTTCACAGCCGGTGTCATTATATAGAAACTGATTATCCGGGCTTGTTGGCCGTGGTCCAGTCAGTCATCGTCAAGACTAAGAGAGTGTTAAGGCAACGCCACTGAAGATGTTCGATGCAGCTTCGGACGAAACGTCTGGAAGGAGTTTCCTGACTGGACCACAGCCACAAGCCTGGATAATCAGTTTCTATATAAATTGTTAATTAATTTAAACTTTGATGAAAAATAATGTTGGGTCTTACCGTACTGTCTTCAGCAAAATTGTTCGATCTCAATTAATTTCTACTGGCACAAATGGTTGAGGTCACTACGATATGAACTCAAGAGCAGGAGATTTTCCTGCCATGACCATGCTCCCTGAGTGAGGTTTTTTAAAGTTTTCTTCAATCTTCATAACTGGCAAACACAGCAGAGGTGCTCAAAAGTTAGGCCTGAAGGCCCTCCTTCCCAAGGGTAAGAGGGGAAGGTCGTTGCTACGGAAACAAAACAAAGTTTGGCACATTGATTACACTGAACAAACTTCTCAGTTTGTTATTGCAAGTTGTGTGCAACTCAAGTGAAAATTCCCATATACTTTGTTATAAATATTTTTGTCTTGTTAAATTTAATGCCTTTTTTTTCCAAAATTAATAATTGTGGTCTGATTCACTCTGTATAAATCTTATTTACGTAACTAATAGCTTGTAGTTTTATCTGTCAACAGTAAGATCAAGATTAAAACTATAAGAATGAGGTGATAATAAAATTAATAGAATTATGTAGCGTCTTTGATTTCACAAGTTCAATACCAAGGGAGATGGTATAGTGTGTGAGACGTGTGGAGATCCCATATTTGATTCCTGTCAAAGTCTCATCTGCCCTTGGAGTTCTCATGGTTTCCCCTGGTTGGTAGATGAATGCTGCAGTGGTTTCTCATATACCACAATTGCCTTCCCAACATTTTTCTTTCCTTCTCATCTTTCAGGAGCAATTATCAGTTTCATAGTGTATGGTGGTGCTGGACTGATGGCACAGATGTATGCTCAAAGGAAAGAGTATTCTCTGTGGATACAAGAGGACTGCTTGGTTGATGGGTTCTTTTATCACAGTCTTTGAGCCTGGAACTGCCAAGAAGTTCTAAAAAAATAAATATTGTTAATGTATGAATTTTAATAGTTTGTAATAGTATATGTATATACACATAACCTAAAAGAATATTGTAATTTATTGAGCAAGATGGCTCTGTGTAATGTCTGAAGCTTGCATTTGGGAGGTTGAGGGTTCAATTCCCATGGCCAATCTTCCTGATCCATGGGTTTTTTGGGGTTTCCCCAGGTTGCTAGGTGAATGCTGGGAAGGATAATTACACCCTCCGAATTTCCTGTCCTTCCATTTCAATTCATTAATCATTTCATTCATTTTTCATTCTGATGGTTCTTTCAGGGTCACCAGATGTTTGGTGCAGCTTGGCAGGGATGATATGCACACAGGGATTCTTTCTGTTCTTCATTGTTCATGGGATCTGGGTGGGGGGCAGTATTTGGAGGTGCTGGACCCTGCTAGGGTCTCCCTAAAATGACCCAGGAAGGCCTATAGACTTCAAAGTGTCATCAAACGTGGGAAACCTTAGGGACCCCTGTCAATGTCTGTTCCGTTTGTCTGAATTTGGCCACCCACTGTCTCATTCTTCCTCCTGGCAGAGCTCCCCGAGAGTGCAATAAGCCTGGCCTCAGAGCTGAACCTCTTCTGTAGATCTCTTATTCCTATTCTACTATCACGATTTTATAAAGTAAAACCATCTCTTTGTAACTGTTGATAATAAGTGAATGTGGTTAACACCTCTGGCTTTTGCCATGATTGATTTTATAAGGGCATTGATGACCATGTATTTGAGCATCCTAAACCTTCAAAATAATGATAATATGGTTAATATTTATTTGCATTTTATTAATTGAGAAATGTTACTTATGTTAATTTTGCTTATTGCTGTCATATTTAAACATTTTACACACATCTGAAACTATAACCTAAATTTAGTGGAATATTAAAGTATAATTCATAATTCCAATGCAAGGAAACACATGGCCTCATTGATGTGAGTGCTGCATATGTCAGAGAAGTGTGACTAAAAATGCTCATCACCAAGTGGATCATATCTATGTATGAAAAGAATCAATAATTTCAAAAGTTTTCCGTACAAGTCTTGTCATTTTATAACATAACGCATGCCACTTCTGCAAATATTTAAAATACAATACTTTCAGAGAGTCTCAGCACAAATTGTAATTAGGCAACAGGGTTCTTGTACTTGCCTAAGTAAATAAAAAACTCATGCTTTGCTAAAATTAAATGTTAATTTTAAATAATCCTTACCCTCATAATTTTATCTAAATCCAACATGCCCTGAAGATTTTAATAAACAGAACTGTTGCTGGTTAAAGAGTTTATTATTGTATACAAAGCATTTTGTGTGTTGTAGATCAGTTTGTGCTGAGTAAACATCTCTCAATGGCTGGAGTGCACCTTAGTCTGCTTCCACATAGTGAGTTTTCAGCAGAGAACCTGCGAGCTGTGTACCACTCCATAGGTGTAATTGTAGATGTTGACTGTGATGGGTCCTCACAGCTGCTTCTACAAGTAAGTGGCTGCTCAGTATAGGCTCAACTAAGGAATATATTAACATTTGGAGGGTAGGAATTATACCTCCTAATAAAACCAGCATCCTGCTCCGTGGCCTAAGCTATCATGCCTTGGTTCCCTGCCACAGAAAGTGGCCCGAGTTTTATCCCACCCCTGGGGGTGCAGATTTTAAGTCCCAGGTATAGAACTGGTACCCACTCAGCATCGTGAGAAAATTGAGGAGCTTGCGATAGGTAAGCGGCCATGGTCTCGAAAGTCAACTTTCCGGCTGGGGGTGTCGAGATGCTGACCACATCTCCTCCCCGTATTGGTTGGATGATCACCCACCTCTACCTTGCATATGTGGGCATGAGGCTGGCAGTCGGGTTGGCAGATCCTGGTCCAATATGGACTGTAGTGCCACGGGTTTAACTTTTTTTTAATAAAACCAGCACTGGTCATTTTGACTGGTACATCATTCTTGAACATTTTTACTTTTTACTTTTTCTACTAGGCATAGTAAAATAGAGGAAGTATTGTATTCCACCTAAAAATTCTATATTGAGATTTCACCAGAAATATATGTTTTAGAAAAAGGTCCGTGTGTGTGTGTGTGTCTGTCAGTGTGTGGGCAGTATAACTCAAAAATGAAAAGTTGGTTACAAACCAAAGTTGGTATTTAAGTTTAATGTCTTTTAAGAATGCAACATGAAGATTCTGAGGAAAATTCCTCCATCCTAAACTACCCTTTGCATAGAAAATTTTAATTTTCTCAAAAATGGCTCTAACGATAAATGCCATATGTTTAAGACATTTATATGACAAATGAAATGTATATTTTAAATTTTCTGGCTGTTTACTCTGGATGACTTTTACATAACTAGTAAGGGATACACAAAATCTAACTATACAAAAAATGTAGATCTCGCTAAAACACAATTTATGTCCAAATAATTTTTTTTGTAGAGTGAACCATTTCGAAGATGTTCCTTGTTATTTGTGTGAGTTTTGAAAAACTTAAGCTTTTGTCAAATGCAACATCGTTGTTCATATTTTTGTGTTAGCCATGCAAAGATAACAGAATTTGAAAGCTTTAAAAGATTTGACTATTGCTCAAAGCCTACAGTATTCCCATATTCCCTTTATACCTACAAGGAAATAAGCAATAAGATAATTTGTACAAATGTTTATCTCAACTAACACGAAGAAGAGATAGGAATAAGAGTTTGTAAGAATGGTTAGTACAAGAACAAAGAAAGTCATGTGAGTGCAACACATCAGATTTTGTCAGGTTACTTTACATTTTTACTTTAAGATTAATAAATGTATATAAATGTTTTTATGATACATAATCAATCATAAATATTATTACAAAATAAATTGAGGAAATTGTTTTCATCAGAAATACAACAAATTATGTAATAGAATTACATCAAACCGAATATTACGCTAATTATACCAACAGTTATATAGAAAAATAGGACACATGGGAGAAAATCTTCTTTTAAAATACCCTACAGTAATGAATTTTGATTTGCCGCCACCAAGTCGCCTCCAGAAGTGCATTTCACTACCAGGTAGACTATCTCCACAACAGAAACTCCAGTGACATCCAATGATAGGAACAACTGTTTTCCAAATCACACTGTGTAAGTAAAATATCTGCAGTTTTCATCAACATTGTTAGAGACATATATTTATTTATTCATTCAGGTTTAGAATGTCTTTCATATCTTCCTGTACTCATATAGGAACTATAATTTTTCTCCACTCTGCTCTGTCTTCCCAGGGTCCAACTTTGAATCTCCTTTCTTTCATTGTTAGTATTATTTCTTGTTTCCATGTTAATTTGGATCTTCCCCTCTTCCTACATCCCACTGGAGTACATTCATATATCTTCTTTGGCAGTTTGTCCTCATCCATCCTTTTCATGTGTCCAAACCATCTTAATTGTTGTTTTCATTTCTTCTGCCAATGAACATTTATTTTCAGTTTTCCCTTATAACTGTGACATTTAAGATAAAGTAAAGAATAAAAAAAATGTTTCCATGTAAAGAGCAATTTGGGATGGGTGATTTTACTGAAAACCTTTGTGTCACATCCTAGCAGTGTCCGGCTTGTGGCCAGCGCAACAATATGAATATACTGAATACTAGAGCATATACATGTTGGGCTGCCCATGAACTTGGGCCCTAGCCCTTCTGTCATTGGGCAACCCTCTGTGATTCTCTACATATCATTTTTGACATGTGCTATTTATTTTTTAAGTACTGTTAATTAACCTTATTCAAATTTATCTTCTCTTTTAACTTTTGTCTTTTGATTTACTTATTTTCACCAAATTCTCTTATACTTTCCATTTCCCTAAGTTGACGCTTGCTCAAAGGAAAGACTATTCTCTATGGGCACTAGAGGGCTGCTTGGTTGATCGGTCGTTCATCTCCCTCTCCAGGCGGCTCCAGCAGAGGGACAGGAACTATTAGAGACTCTCATGCACCTCTTTGGCCTCCTGTGCTCCTACCTCATCCATTCCTTTTGGGGGTTGTTAACCACAATAGATATATGTAGATTACAGTGCCCTACGTCTCCCCCTTCACGGTATAACGTACACTATGGGTACTTTTACTAACCTCATATATTCTAATATATGTCCATTTGATTTTCAGGCATCCAATCAGAAACTATTTAACAGTTTGCATCACTGGCTTTTGCTGACAAGTGAAGGTTTTCAACTAGAGGAAACGCTCAAAATACCTTTAGACAGTCATGTAACTCTTGCACAGCTGCTGTCTGACCAAGTTGAGCTGCAGGATATCTACAGAATAGCACCAGGGATGTCCCTAACATACACACCACCACAGTCCTGGCATGAAGGTCACAAACTCCCTTCTTCTCTGCAACGCAATGATCTTCAAGGTGCCACTCTCAATGTTGCCATAATTGTAAGCTAATGCTATTTTTATTCATAATATTGCTCATTTTTCATGTTTTACCTCTAGATATTGGGTAATAACTTTAGCCTATTGTCATAGTCTTGAAGCTGGAAAGTATGAACAGTGCTACAAGTAGAAAATAAAGATATACCTCTATGATAAGATTTGGAGGGAGACCTTAGCATCTCAACCTATGGAAGATGTTTTGTGCCTATGCCCTTGATTAGACACTCCTTGGGAGGGAGAGGTTACTAAGGGTCGTTGTACTAGAGGAGAGACAACAGCTATTAGGACCCTGCCTAAAATAGATCAGAATAGATGAACGGCAGTGACATGGCTGTGCAGTTAGAGCATTTGACTGGCCTGAGTTCCATCCTAAGAACTGCATGTGGTATTTGTGGTGGATGAAGTGGTATCTGGGCAGGTTTTCTCCGGGTTCTCCAGTTTCCCCTGCTACTCATTCCACCAATTACTCCATCATCATCATTCAAATCATCCATTTGGCCTGCATTTCATATCATCCTCTTCCTCACTATCATACCTGGTGCTTGGCTGATCACCCACTTCCAGGTGTTCACTCTGTTCGGTGCATAGGTTCCTGTGTTCCCTGACAGACGTCTGACTCTAGACACTGTCTTGTAAGTCCTACATAAGGGGAGGGTAATCACTTCCTCACTCTCATACTTGCAGGTGTTCACTCTGTCTGGTACATAGGTTCCTGTGTTCCCTGACAGGCATCTGACCCTAGGCACTGGCTTGCAAGTCCTACATAACCTACATAAGGGGAGGGTAATCAGATAAAGAAGAAGAGATGAACAGTATTGTGACAAAATGACAAATCGCAAATTGCACTTCTGACAACAGTGTGACAAAGATGACAAAATCTAATCCAGTTACTTTTCTATCCCTTAATTGTCTTCTAAAAGTTTATCACAAATACAGAGTTTTCTTCTCGTCGTTAACACAGTCTACAGCCTTCAGCCTTTCATACTACTACAACTCACAATTTTTAGGGTCATAACCTTTCTCAGTTCTTTCAGTGCCTTTTTTCACTTTCTCTGTCTCATACACTCACTATGATGCAATCACTCGACATCCGTTAGAATCTTCTTTGCGATGGCATACACATGCACAGCTGTCTTACATTCACTGACACACTGACTGACTCATGTAACTGTAACTGTAAGCTCCCTCAGTGCTGTTTCTCGCACTCCTTATATAGTGAATATGACATCACATGGACCTTTATTGACTTCTACACACAGCGATGATAACGTTGCCAGATCTTTCTCAAAATTTTTAGTAGTCACTTCCAGTGTTGTTAGTACACACAAACAGTTGTGCAAGGCAGTATGACCTTGAACGCTCACTCACCAACCTAGTATGTGGCGTGAAGCACATTGGCCTCGACAGTCCTTCGTTTTGTGCTGGGTCCAGCATCACAGTATAAATAGCTCTTCAAAATATTATATAGAATTTGTGCTTTTATTTATTCAGTTCTCTTTTTGTTATCTTGTAGTTAATTGTGTTATAGAATTAGTTTATATCTGCAAAAAAATCAATACTGCACACAAAAGGATGTAATTTTTATCTAATAAAATTAAAGTGGTAACAAAATCTGAGAAACATGCCCTGGTTTAGATACCAGGTACCAGGGTAGTGATAATGCAGATTTTATTTTTATTTTTATCCTTTTTTTACACAAAAAATGTAGATCTCGTTAAAACACACAACTTATGTTGGGTACATTATTTTGTTGTTGTTGCATTAAAGCTCTCCAAGATATACTTGTGAATTGATTTGAATTTTCAAATAGTTTTTCCAAGCAGTAGGTTGCTATATGTGTTTCCTCACTGTGTGTAAAGAGGGGAGGATTTTAAAATCATCATATAGTGATCTGCTTCTTAAACATCTGATTTACTTTAGCCAACTACATACTTCTTATACCTATTATTTGGCTACCATAATCTGTCTCAAACTAGAATGATGCTGGGAGGGGACAAAGAGAGAGATAGACATACTATAACAGAATGTTTTTAGGCCGCTGATTGAGTTACATAACCTATGAATGATGAGGTTTCTTTAACCATGCTCCACCTCACCTAACCCATGTGCAGTGTATAATTGCCAACATACTGCATTGAAAGATTTAGGTTTCTCCATATTCCATCAAATAAAAAATATGGAAAGGTTTGTACATTATATAAATTAATGAAGACTCATTCAATCTATGTTCTTATTTCAGCTTACATCAGGAGAACTGTCAAACTATTTGGATCTGAAGTATCGACATATAGATACTACAAGTAAAGCTACCTTCAAATTGCTTTTGCTCATTTCCAAAAGATTAAACTTCAGGTGAGTATGTCATTTTAAGAGAAGTCTAGACAGCATTTAAGTGAAAACTGCCAGAGAATTAGTTTTGAAACTTTTAGAAAATACATTGTAGTGTACTGTAATGCTAATTATGTAACCACAAAACCAAATCATGAAGAAGAAACCTACCGATAAAAAGCTTAGGTAAATGAACTCTGTATTTCATAATAAACTAGTGGTATTTTATTTATGAATACTATAGATATAAATGTGTTATAAATTTGTCACATAAAATGGAAGTATTTTGATTTGAAAAATATACATATATAATTTTTAAGCATATAAACTAAACTAAAAACTAAACCCCGCCACAACAGCCCATCAAGGGCCAAGGCCTACCGCCCAGCTGCTGTGTATAAAGTTTATTTTAATTATTCATCAACTACTTATGTATATGTAAATTATTTCACTGGACATAAATGACAAGGCCTTAAACACCATATTGTATGTAGATGACCAAGTAATATTTAGTAAAACAGAAGATGAACTACAAATGGCAGTGCACAAATTAAATGAAATAGCTAGTATTTATAATATGAGAATTTCAGAGAAGAAAACAAAAGTGATGGTATTCCAAGGGACAAACCACTTAAGATGTAAGATAGTAATCAATAACAAAATAATAGAACAGGTAAATAATTTTAATTATTTAGGATTTAGGTATCCTACTGCCAGAGGAACGACATTAATATAAAATTAAATAGATTTTATAGTAAGTGTGGAACATTAAGAACACTGAGAAATAAAACATTAAGGACAACTCAATTAAAATTCTATAAAACAATGGCAGTTCCCATGTTGACATATGCATGTGATATTTGGACTCTTGTTAGATCAGATAGAAGAAAGAGCCCGCTGAAATGAAGTTCTTACATTCAGTAGCACTGTTAAAACGTCTAACAGGAATAAAGTGGGGATGTTCCAGAGCAACTCTTAACACAACATACAATGTATATATAAAGCCATTATTTACTTACTGCAGCGAAGTTCTTGTAACAGCAAACACAAAAAAGATTCAAATCTTTCAAAACCAAAGTCTGAGATTAATTACAGGTGCTATCAAAACCACACCAATAGCAGCTATGGAAATACTAACCAACCAATACCCCATTGAATATGAAACAGAAAAAGCGGCTCTTATTCAACATGAAAAGTTAATCAGACTCCCATTCAATACATGGCACAAGAGAAATTTTACACATACACTAAAGACTCAGGAGAGCTTTCTCTCCAAAATTCAAGACATCAAGAAGAATGTATACCTTCCTAATTCAAAGGAAAACTTCATATCTAAAGTCAGTCCGACACAAACATTAGACATCACATATTATTTACACCTGGCAGAAGAAGTTAAGAAAAGTGATATTCGAGCTAGTGTTCTAAAATTATTGGCATTAGAGACAATCCATACTTGATTTCTGGAACATGAATGGCTCCATATTTATACTGATGGATCATTGATATCAAACAAAGATGGAGCAGGTGCTGGAGTCACATGTTACCTCTTTTCCTATTACAAATCTTTAAGTTATGGAACTACTAACTTTGATGGAGAAATTGAAGCAATTCAAATGGCCCTACAAAATCATTTGTACAGAATTTCACATTTTCAGCAAGCAGTTATTCTCTCAGATTCCAGGGCAGCAATTATAGCAATTACTTCCAAGTTGTCACCAAAAAACCAAACAATTATAGAATTTGGAAAATCCTTACCCATCTAACAGCACTTCAAAAATACCTAGTCTTCCAATGGATACCAGCTCACTGTGGACTGAGTGGTAATGAGAAAGCTGATTTTCTTGCAAAAAAGGGTACCAGCAGTGTGCAGAAATCAATAGTTAATCTACCATTTTATGCAGCTAAAAGATTAGTCAACTCTGAATTCAAAAAAATTATTGCAAAATATTACTATGAAAAATCAAAGAATAAAAGATGGGAACTACCAAACATTCAAACAGTAATTCCTGAGTATCCTCGAAAAACAGCAGTTACAACCTTCAGGTTGATTACAGGACATGATTGTCTGGCAAAACATTTAAATAGAATTGGGATATATTCTTCACCACTCTGTCCTCTATGTGATCTGCAAGAGGAAATGGACCGAGACCACCTTCAAATATGCCCGGCCACTTCTAGTGCCCTTCCCATCCATCAGTGAAAAATATTGGAGAGCAAGAGGATTAATGACTTCATTGTCAGAAATCCAGCATTAGCTAACAACAACAACAACAACATTCAGTAGTAGGTTACACACTTTTAGATATGAAATACAGTACAGAAATCAGGAAAGAGTTACAAATATACAATATAAAAGACAGAATAAACCAAACAAGAACAAACTGGCTACAACATATAGAAAGAATGCCAGAACACAGATTGCCACAGATTTTACTCCAATACCAACCAAAAGGTAGAAGAAGGGTGGGACGTCCACTCACCAGATGGAGAGATTCCATTTCTTGATGTGGAAACAGGTCAAAGGCCTAAATCCACGAAGGCAGATGATGATGATGATGATTTCTCTGGACAAACGAAATCTCCAACCTTCATAAGTAGGTATTGTCATGAAATATTATTGACTTTATGTTTGGAACATTTTGAAGTGCAAACAGTATGGAAGTACGTCTAGTGTTACATGACATTTATATTGGTTTGTTTTGACTTGCCACTCCCTCTGTACTGCTGACCACAACAACTCATGCACACTAAACGAATTCAAACCTGCAATATAGTTAAGCCTAACCTATTTTATTGGTGACAAAGTTCCGCTGCCTGGCTATAAATAATGTAATACTGCATTGGTTATATGTAGTACAACCTGAAATACCTGTGATTAATGATTTATCCCTAAAACTTCTACATTTAAGTTGCACTTGTATTTTGTATTTCTTTGGAGACACTTAAAAGAACATTACCTACTATGCTTAAACAAAGAGTTAAACTCTTAGAATACTCTAACGAATGAGAAATATAACAAAATAAATAAATAAATAAAAACATAGGGAAGATGCTATGTATATGCACTGTTAAACAATCACAAATACTGTATGAAGAAAAGAGATTAGAGAAAACCATGTGAATATAATACATTGCACAGTAAAATGGGTAGCCTAGAAACCTTCTCCATGAAAAAATACATATACATACCAAATTTCGCAGTGATTGGTCAAGTAGTTTAAGAATGCATAGAGGACAAACATACATTCATTTTTACTTTCTCTACTGCTAAGTAGGAGAAGTATTGTATAATTAAATAAGGAAAAATTGAAGCTATTAACAGTGAAGCAACAAGATTCTAAAGTAAGAACAAATTAGAAACTAAAAACTTCACTTATCTTATTGTTTTGGTGCTAACCCTGGGAGAATGAGCTGGACACAGCTTGAAACCCCAGGGTTAGCACCAAAACAATAAGATAAGTGAAGTTTTTAGTTTCTAATTTGTTCTTACTTTAGAAGTATTGTATTCCACTCAAAACGTCAATGTCAAGACTTCACCGGAAATATGTGTTTTGAGACCCCCTGAATCCCCAAAAAAAAGTATTTTTAGAAAAAGCTCCTTGTGTGTGTCTGTGTGTGTGTGTGTGTGTGTGTGTGTGTGAGTGTGTGTGTGTGTGTGCATGCGTGCGTGCGTGTGTGTGTGTGTGTGTGTGTGTGTGTGTGTGTGTGTGTGTGTGTGTGTGTGTCTGTCTGTCTGTCTGTCTGTCTGTCTGTCTGTCTGTCTGTCTGTCTGTCTGTCTGTCTGTCTGTCTGTGTGTCAGTCTGTGGACAGCATAACTCAAAAAGGAAAAGTTGGTTAAAAAGCAAATTTGGTATTTAAGTTTAATGTCTTTCAAGGATGCGACACCAAGATTCTGAAGAAAATAGCCCCACCCCAAAGTATCCTTTACATGAAAAATTTTTCGAAAATTGTTATTTTCTTGAAAATGGCTCTAACGATTTGGTTAAAATGTCATATGTTTGAGATATTTTTATGACAAATGAAATGCATATCTTGAATTTTCTGGCTAGTTGTTGTATTTACTCTGGATGACTTTTGCATAGCTAGTAAACCGTTAGAGATAGTCCAAATCATACTATACAAAAAATGTAGATCTTGCTAAAATACACAATTTATGCCTAATAAATTTTCTTGTAGGGTGAACCATTTCAGAGATATTCCTTGTTATGTGTGTGAGTTTCAGAAAACTAAAAACTTTCATGAATTGGAACATTGTTCATTTCTTTATATGTTATGCGTGCAAAGAGAATGGGATCTCAAAGCTTTAAAACATTTGACAATCACACAAAGCCTACTGTATTCTAATATTCCCCTTGCACCTACAAGGAAAAAAGCAATAAGATAATTTGTACAAATGTTTATCTTAACTAACAAGAAGATATAGGAATAAGAGTTTGTAAGAATGGTTAGTACAAGAGTAGAGAAAGTCATGTGAGTGCAACATGTCAGATTTTTATATATAAGAAGATATAAGTTATGACCTTTTATTGTGTTGATTTAAAGCTGACTGAATGTGTTACAGGATAAATGTAACTACTGCTATCTCTGAAGGATACCTGAGTGAAGGCTCCAGCTGCTATGATGGTCTGGTGGGACTGCTACAGTGTGGGAACAGTGATATTGGAACTGGATTACCCTGGAAGGAAGAGTACCTTAATGTCATTGACTACATGGCTCATGCTTTTAAATCCAGGTACCTACATCAATCATAAAGTAATAATGATTTAACATGAAAAGAGGTACTAAACATCTGATGTGTAACAGTCAAATGAGTTTCTCTACCCTCATACATAGCAGGTAAAGAACGTATTGCACTCCACTCCAAAATTTGATGCCAAAATTAAAGTGTAAATTCATGTTTTGAAGTCCCCTGAACCAAAAAATCACTTTTAGAAAAATATGCACAAACATTTGTGTCTGTGAACAGCATAGCTCAAAAATGAAAAGTTGGTTAAATACCAAGCTAGGTATTTAAGTTGAGCATCTTTTAAGGGTGCGATGTAAAGATTTTTAAGAAAATCAGCCTACACCAATCTACCCTTTACATGGAAATATTTTTAAAAATTTGGCTTTCTCAGTAATAGCTCAAACGGTTTTGATTAAAATACCCGTTACATGCTTAAGTTATTTTCATGACAAATGAAATGAATATCTTCAATTTTCTGGGAATAGTCTCTGTGGTCATTTTCACTCTGAATGATGTGTGCATGACCAATAAACTGTAACAGATAAGCAAAATCTTATCACACAAAAAATGTAGTTCTTGCTAAAGCACATAGATTACCCAAATAAAAATTCTTTTAGACAGTTGATAGTAAAAGCCAGACTTCTAGCAGTTCACGACAGTGTTAAAAATATAAAATTCTTCCACTCAGTGCTCAAAAGCTTTTAACACATCAATAATGCCAACTTTGTTTTCCTGTGGAATATGACCATCGCCTTATTCCAGTAGGCTGTGAATCTGAGTTACACAATGCTTGTTTAAAATAATTGTACAATCAACATTAAAAGCGGTTACTATACTGCTATTGCTCTATGAGTGAAAAATATTGTAGAGCAAGAGGATTAATGACTTCATTGTCAGAAATCCAGCATTAGCTAACAACAACAACAACAATCAACATTTCAGTTTTCTGAAAAGATGAGCAAGTTTAGAAAAAATTGTAATATTAATTAATTAAATTTTGTTATGCTGTTTTCGTTATTTCCACTGCCTCCCTTACACAGAATATTATGGTTTTGTAAAAGTCATGTTGCCAGCACTGATGCTGCACAAGGCAAATGAACATTGCAACCCAAAGACTATCATGGCCATGAGAAAGGTAAAACAATACCATATATTTATATATAATTTATAATATATCTATAAATATTCAGGACTGTCTAAAAATAATATATGATGCAAGGGTTAAAAGGATTTTATTTTGTTCATAGGTTTCCTCAACTCCTTGACCTGCAGCCTCATTTTGGAATCACACCTACTCACAAAATAAAATATTCCTTTTAACCCTTGTATCATAAATAACTATTGTCGCGATAACCCTATTTGAGATTTTCCTTGTTATTGGCTTAAACTTTCAAACAGTTACACTTTTCTCAAATAGAGAATCATTATTCATTTTTTCTGTATGTTCTGGCCATGGAAAGAGAACAAAACACCAAAGTCTATCACATAATGGCCAGTTCTTAAAAGATTTGACTGTCACTTAAGGATCGGCCATGCTGTGGCCGAGTGATTAGACCATTCGCCTCTCATCACAGCGGCCCAGGTCTGATCCCAGGTTACCACTTGTGGGCTTTGTGATGGACAAAGTGTCACGGGGCAGGTTGCCTGCAGGTTCTCCAGTTTCCCTCCATCTCATCCCACTGGTGCTCCATCTTCATTTCATGTATCATCAGTGTCGCCACCTGTGGTGCTGCATGTAGTAAAAGCAGGCGTTTAACATTACAACACACTATTACTTAATTCTATTGTATTGTCCTATTCCCATTGTATCTATAAAGAAATATATAATAAAACCATTTTTATAAACAAACATTGAAATTAATATACAGTAGCTAACCAAAAAGGCATTTTGAAAAATACTTTGTACATAAGCAGAGAAAGTCATGTGAGTGCAATACATCAGATTTTTTTTATTAAAAGTTATAAAATTGCAATTTTATCCCTCATGTTCCACAGATGAGTCTCTGGAAAAATATTGTTATCAATAAATATAATCAATGAAAAAGCTTACAGGCTGTAGTATTTTAGAATTAATTTGAACCATGGATCTTCTGCTTTATTAGTGGCTGCTCTAACCGCTAAGCTGCCATGGCCAACTTACCAGTGTGACATTAAATTCCCCAACTGATTCATATTTTCCCAGTTAGACCACAAGGGAATCTCACATCAGAGATAAATACCCCAAGAGCAACTTACAAATTGTATGTACTTTATGTCCCAGGTTTAAGTAACCTTTACATGGTAATTGTTATTTTTTTATACCAACCAACTTACTGCTGATCTTTTTAATCTTTGTCAACACATACAGTTCTCTCATGACAACAACTGTACATACACACACACACTGCTAATAGTTGTCTTGTTCAACACTTACAATTCCATCACATACAATTCTTCCTTTTGTCTCACAAACTCTCCTATATTGCTGACCTGCAAGCTTTTATAGACAGGAATGAAATGGCAAGGATTTTTCTGGAAATTCACCTTTTTCTCAATGCTTCCACAAACAAGCTGGCAGTTGAAGTTTCTGGAATATTCTTGAAACTCTTTTTCTGCCACAGTCATTCTTGGGTGTTAATTCACCCTAAGTGGTGTAAGATAGCTGGCTCTGTTTTTGACGCATGCAGTTGCTGAGTGGTGTGAGGTAACTTGACCCTAAGTCTTTGAGGCATGCAACTGCCACTGGTATCACAATATTAATGTATCTATGACTTTATTTTTCAGGGGGGCCTTTATGTTCTTGAAACCTTCTGTGTCAGATGTTTCCATTCTCTACATTCAACCATTCAGCACATCTGTGTGGCTCACCATTCTTGGCTTCATGTTTGTGCTGACTATTGTAAGAATTCTCAGCCAACTGGTTGAGGACAATGGCGTGGTACACGACTGGAGAGTCTTATGTTCAGATGCCATCATTGACACCATCGGTATCATATGTGATCAAGGTACATCACCTTCTGCTGGAGTTTGAAACAGTATTACATATCAATATTATTAAAATCTGTGTAATGTATTTAATGTAAGCCAATTTTAGTTTTAAGAATTTGTTATAAGTGAGATATGTTGCTAAAGCTGTCTTAAACAAGGGAAGCGAACAGAAAAAAGGCACTGCGGAGGAAACTAAAGAGTACAAGATTCTAATGGAAGGCAAATATAAAAATATTCCCTTAGAACATAAAATGGCAAATGGAAGATATTTATGACCCAGAGGGACACACATGCACACACGCGCACACGCACACACGCACACACACACACACACACACACACACACACATATGCATCTTTTTCTAAAAATTCCTCTACTTACTGTAAATACATAGTATGTAATGTAATAAACAGTTGTCTCTAAACACTTGTGTTTTCTTTGTCAGACCAAGAACCTTCCAAACCAGCATTGTTTGTACTTTCATAGGAACTTCTTCAGAAGAGATACCAGACAGCCTTACATCACGTCTTGCGCTCTTTCTTCTCCTCCTTTTATCAGTATTCCTGCTGACCTCATATTCAGCCATCATTGTGTCTCTGCTACAGACGTCCAGCAATGCAATCAATTCTTTGCCAGAGCTCTTGAGTAGTTCACTTGAAATTGGAGTGAGCACATCTCTCACTAATGTAAGTGCAATTTCAATTTATTTATCATGTTATCATACTCAAATACAGCATAAGCACAAACAAAAGTGTTGTGATATCAATATTGTATACATAACTAGTTTGCTTCACCTAACAAGCACAGATAGCTTTTTAAACTCAAATTATGATTTAATTAACTTAACCCTTTCACTGGTGAGAGATTTTGCTACATATGCCGTTCTTCCTCTAATTCCTAAACCGGTTTTCATATCCCTTTCCGAGGCACCTCGGCCGAAGCTATTCGAATAGCCGTGATGGTTAAGGCAATACACAATGACCTGACCATTCATTCAAAGGCAAACGTTGAGAGTTCGAATCCCAGCAACTTCAGTCAAATGTGCCTGTGATAAAGGAGAGGGAGGGTCCAAGTAAAATAATCGGTGTAATGGTACACTTGGAAGCTGACGGTAGTAGTAGTAGTAGTAGTAGTAGTAGTATTATGGTTTTAGGATGCACAACTACAGAGGTCATTAGCGCTCACACAAAACAAAAGCTAGAACCCGTTTATTGTGTAACAATTAAAAACAATTAAAACAGTAAAACGTCACCAACACAGTACCTGGAACTCTAAAACGTGAGATAAAACAAAAGCATAAAATGACAAGTGTTAAATAAGTCACTGTGAGAAGCGAAGATAAAAAAGACAAGTAAAAAATAAAATAAAGTACAATATGTGAGTTAAACACATTTGCCCAGTTCACAATTGCGAATAAAATGTAACACTTGCTCTACAGCACATGATGTGTCTCCCAGAACCTCGGTCAGGGTCGCTGGCAAACCCAGGGATCCCTGCAGCAGAGTAAACAACTGGCACTGAATTAGAACATACCGCACTGTCAGGGGCTCATAGGAAGCTGACGGGGCTTACATTTGGCTACAGTTGCATAAATTTTTCTTTTTTTCTTATTTTCTCAAAAAGAAAACACTACAGCTTTATTGCAAAAATTAAATATTTTAATTTAATATTTTTACAATTGGAAATGGCTCCAAATGAATTCAATTTATTTAGGTTATTATAACAAGAAAGTGGAAAATATCTCAAAAGTGAAAGGGTTAAATGCCCCATCCTCTATGTGATGGCAAATGCAGTGAAAGGATTAATTTACCTTCCTTTGTTTTTTATTAAATTATTGTATAATGATCTAGAAGATTCTATGTCATAAAAGATGTCAACCAAAGGAGTAAAATTGTAAGTCAAGTCAGATACGAGCATATGCAGATGACATAACCACTGTAGCAAGAACAAAGAAGAAAATAATCGCAATTCATGAGGATTTGGAGGGAAGAGCACAGCAGATTGGACTAAAAGTAAATATAGAGAAAACTAAATACATGAGTTGTCTAGTATCAAAACCTGCCAAGTCACAAAATTTTGAAAAGTGAGTTTTTATTATAAAACTGGAGAAGAAAAGCAGCCATTTTTAAGAAAGAATTAATTACAGCAAAGAGAGCCAGTTTCACAAATTTTGTAGAACATATGGACTATAGGAAAGATGGAAATAAAATATACAAATTCCTTAATAAAACAAAATTATCAAAAAATACAACTGAACCATTAAAACATAATAACAAAAGCTTAACTACAGATAGGGAAATAGCAGAATCCCTTAACAAGTTTTATGCTCAGTCACAAAGAATACCCCAAGCGTATAAAAAACAAGATAAGGCTATCCAAAAAACTATCAGAGAAACTAATAAGCCAAAAGGTATACGAAATGATATTTTAATTCAGGATTTTAATGAAACAGAACTGGATTTAGCAATAGAACAATTACAGAACAAAAAATCTCCAGGACCTGACAAGATCCACCCAGAGTTTATTAAACACCTTGGCAGGAAAGGAAAACAAATCCTACTTAAACAGTATAACACGTGTTGGAGAATGACTATACCTTCCGACTGGAAAAAAGCCATTATCATCCCGATTTTAAAGAAAAACAAACCTTCAAACAATATTAATAGTTTCAGACCAATATCTTTGACCAGTGTTATTGCAAAAGTGATGGAAAGAATGGTGGCATCTAGACTTGACTGGTTCCTAGAATATTACAACTTAATTAATAGTTCACAGACCGGCTTCAGACAGAATCATAGTACAAGTGAAAATGTACTCCTACTAAGCCAAGACATCAAGGAAGCTTTCAATAGAAAGGAGGATACCTTGGCAGTATTCATTGGTTTTAAATCAGCATATGGCTCAGTCTGGAGAAACAAATTAATTGAGAAGTTGCAATCAATAGGTGTGAAAAGTAACATGCTTAAATGGATAACTCAGTTTATTTCACAAAGATTTTGTGCCACAAAATATAATACATACATTTACAAATATAAACAAACACACCGAGGACTTCCACAAGGTGCTGTTCTGAGCACAACACTCTTTAACATATATATAAATGACCTTCCATCAATAATAAAAACTTTAGAAACCAAAATTGCTTTATTTGCTGACGATGTAGTCATTTGGACTTCAGGCTCTCCAAAAAAACCTGAATTAATTGAAGACAGAATAGAAACAGCCCTAAACAAAGTACATGGATGGCGCTCCAAAAACCTCATGACTATCAATGAGGAAAAAACAAATTATGAATTATTTACACTAAAATACAAACCAGTTAATATTAACATAAATTATAATGGTAAACCACTCAAAGCAGTTGATGATGCCAAATAATACTTAGGCATCACTTTCGACAGAAAGCTAAGTTGGAAAAAACATATAACAAACATTTCAGAAAAGGTTGAAAAGAAACTGGAAATCCTGAAAAGGTTAGCTGGTGCTAAATGGGGCTGCTCAAGGAGAGTCCTTAACACAACATACAAAATGTATGTTAAACCAAACCTCTTGTACTGTTCTGAAGCTTTAATAACGGCAGCAAATGCTAACATCAATAAACTTGAACAAATACAAAATCAGGCTCTTCGCCTAATCACTGGAGCAGTTAAATCCACACCTATTGATGCCATGCTTGCCTTAACACGGACCCCATCAATAACAACAAAAATAGAAGAACAAGCATTGCTCCAACACGAGAAAATGTTACGACTGCCAAACTCTAAATGGACAGAAGAGAACCTCCTCCCTTCAATCCTTAAAACTCATAATAGTTTCCTAGAAAAGGTAACACAGATTAAATCCAAATTGAACATTCCTAACACCAGAGAAAATCTACTTATAAGAGAAAATCCATTGGAATTATTGCAACCTACCTTCAATTTGGAATTAATAGAGGAAATAAGTAAATCAGACACACCAAAAGAAATACAAAAACTTCTAGCTCTGGAAACAATCAATACTAGGTATCCCACAGAAGAATGGCTGCACATATATACTGATGGATCCTCCAAGGAAAACCTTACTGGAGCTGGAGTTATGTGTTCACATTTTTCCTTTTATCATTCTGTTGGCAGAGACACAACAAATTATGATGGAGAAATAGAGGCTATATACATTGCTCTCCGACAATTATTAAATCTTCCCTTAAATAAATTTAACAAGGTAGTCATTCTTTCGGATTCTAAAGCTGCAATTCAGGGAATATGTTCAAATACTACAAAGAAGTCAACAAAAATTAGAGAATGCTACAAAATGTTAACACAACTCCAAAAAGTTAATAAGACTGTTCATCTCCAATGGATTCCAGCACACTGTGGAGTCATGGGGAATGAAGCTGCAGACTCACTTGCAAAGAAAGGCACAACAATAAAACAAAAGTCTAAATTCAATTTCTCATATTCCTCAATAAAACGCTTGATCATTAAAAAATTTTCTCATTCATACCTACAAGAAATAGAAACAAATGCCAAAGATAAAAAATGGATTACACTACTTTCCAACCCAGATATAATCCCCCAGAGACCAAGGAAAACAGCTGTTGCAGCCTTCCGACTATTGACAAATCACGACTGCTTAGCAAGTCATCTCTACAGAATAGGTATCTCAGCCTCACCAATATGTGTCCTGTGTAACGATCCAGCAGAAATGAATGAAGACCACTTGAAGACCTGTGAAGCATTAAGATCAGAAGAAACTACAGTTCAAAAGTATTGGAAAGCACGAATGTTAATGGCTTCATTGCCAGATGCAAGGCACTAGAAAACAACAACAACAACAGTTTTTATTATAAACTGAAAGTAGAACAAGTACTCCTGTTGATAAATTAGTATGCATCGAATCCATATATTACACGTTGTTGAATTTAGAGTTGTGCAACAGAAAGGGCTGTCATGCAGGAAGTGCATTCGAAACTGGCCAAGTCAATGAGGAAAAGTATTGTTACAATAACTGCCTCCGAAGCGCAGTTGGTAGTGCACTTGCCTCTGACGTGGAGGACCTGGGTTTGATCCCCAGTACCAGCATGGGGATTTTATCCCCTCTGGGAGGTCTGGCACGGGATGCACTCAGCCTCGCTAGGTCCCGGAGCTACTTGATAGAAAAGTAGCAGCCCCAGGTCGTGAAGACTGCATAACTGGTCGGGAGGGATCGGGACGTTGACCACGAACCACCCTCCAATACTGCACCCCACCAATGACACCTGTAGTGGGCCGAGATGGGGGACGCAGCAGCTGGGCGGTAAGGCTTGGCTCTTCATGGGCTGTAGTGTTGGAGCTTAGCTTATTGCTACAATAACATCCCACTACAGTGTTTTTGCTTTAAAACCTTATTATTTCCGGTTCAAAAAACCATCAGCTCTAAATGGATATGGAGAAATTAAAAATAATTTACTACTTTAGCTGCAGATGTTATGTTGATACAAATGACCTTTTTAATTGGTGCGAAAGCATTTTCCTTAGTTCCATGTTACTCACATATACCAAGAGTATGCCAGATATTACTTACTTACTTACTATCCGGCACTACAGCCCTATGTGGGCCTTGGCCTCCTTCACAATCAGCCTCCATGCTTTTCTGTCCTTAATTTTTTCTCTCCATCCTTTCACCTTCATAGTGTTCAAATCATCAATCACTCCATCAATCCATCTCATCCTGGGTCTTCCTTTCTTCCTTGTTGAGTATAGTCTTGCTTTAAACACTCTTAAAGGTATTCTATTTGTCTCCATTCATGCCAGATGCCCCATCCATTGTAGCCTTAGTGCTTTAATAAAGCATACTATATCCTCTCCTTTTATAAGTTGGTTCATTTCCTCATTATAACGTATCCTCCACACACCTTGTCCTACTACAGGGCCATATATTCTCCTTATTATCTTGCGTTCAAATTTTCTTAATTTCTCTTGGTCAGACCTTGTCAGTGTCCAGGTCTCTGCCCCATATGTAACTACTGGTCTTATCAATGTTTTATATATCAGGGTTTTATCTTTCCTAGTTAGTATTTTATTTTTTAACAATTTTAAATTTGCAAAGTATGCTTTATTCCCTGCTTGTATGCAGTCCTTTATAGTAATGCTTATTTTGGCTTCATTATCTATTATATTCCCCAGGTAACAAAACTTCTCTGTTCCTTGGAATATTTGATCACCAATTCTCAAATCCTGTAGCTTCCTATTCCCTCCTGATATCATCATGTATTTTGTTTTCTGCGCGTTAACTCTTAATCCCATTCTCTCTGAGTTTTCCTGTAATTTCTCATACACTTCTATTATTTTATTTTTAGATCTGGCTACAATAGCAATATCATCTGCATAGGCACATATCTGACTCATCTTGTTAAATATAGTGCCTCTCTGATCTATCTCTGCTATAACATGATGCAGAGCCAATACAAATAATGTAGTGGATAATCCATCTTGCTTTACCCCTTTATTGAACTGGAAGCTATCACTTAATTTACTATCAATTTTTACTCTAGCTTTCGTATTATTCATAGTCATCCATATTAATCTGACTAATTTATTTGGTATGCCCATTGCCTTCATAGCCTCATACAGTTTCCTCCTATTGACACTATCAAATGCCTGTTGAAAGTCCACGAACAGTATATGAAGATCTATTCCATATTCATAATGCTTCTCCAAAATTTGTCTCATGGTGAATAGTTGGTCTGTAGTTCCTTTATTAGGGCGAAATCCACACTGGTATTCTCCTATTATTACCTCTGTGATTTGCTTAGTTCTTTCATTAATTATTGTTGATAATATTTTATACACTATATTCAACAGAGTTATACCTCTGTAGTTATTACATTCCAATTTGTCCCCTTTCTTAAAAATTGGACAAATTATCCCAGTGTTCCAGTTTAGTGGCATTTCCTCCTTCTCCCAGATCTTTGTAATTATGCCGTATAATACATGTCTTAGGGGTTCCCCACCATATTTCACCAGCTCCACCGTTATGTTATCTTCTCCTGGTGCTTTATTGTTCTTCATTCTTTCCACAATTACTCCAATTTCCTCTAATGTAGGTGGGTCGATATTCCCTTCTATCCTGTCTCTGTTCTCATCCCTCCCCTCTTCCTCTACTTCTTCTCTATCCTCTTCAGTTATGTCATTTAACAATTCTTTAAAGTGTTGTGCCCATCTTGCTACTACCTTCCTCTCTTCACCTATGAATTTCCCATCCTTGCTTCTGCATCCATTGACTCTCGGCTGAAACCCTCTTTTCATTCGATCTACTGCTCTATAAAATTTTCTGGTTTCATTTTGTGTGCTTAATTCCCCTATTGCTTCCATTTGACTTCGTATCCACCTTCTCTTTTTCTTCTTAATTATATTGTTTGCTTTCCTTCTTAATTCTTGGTACTTCTCACAATTTGCTCTGGTTTCTCATTGCATCATTCTTTCCCTGGCTTTATTTTTCTCATTTAATGCATTTGCGCATTTGTCATCGTACCAATCTGCATTCCTTGCTTTTTCCTTTTCTCCAATGATTTCCCTAGCCATTTCTACTATTAACTCCTCTATGGCCTTCCATTCTTTATCCACATTATCAATCTTCTTACGATTCAACTCTGCTATCCTTTCTCCTAAGGTATCCTGGTACCTTTTCACTTCTTTCGAATTCTCCTTAAATTTATCTATATTCCACACTATCCTACTCATTCTAGGTATTCTTTGTACATTAGCAATTCGCTCTCTAACTTTAGCTTTTACTAAATAGTGATCTGAGTCACAATTTGAACCTCTACAGGTTCTTACATCAATCACTGATGTAAAGTGTCGTATTGTCACCAAAACATGATCGATTTGGTTCACTTCTGTACTACCTGGAATCTTCCAGGTACCTAAATGTATTTGTTTATGAGGAAATGCTGTACTTTTAATAAACATTTTATTCTTCGCTGCGAATTGAGCAAGCAGATCCCCATTCTCATTATTATATTCATGCAGGGTGAATGGACCAGCCACTCCTCTCTGCGCTTCTTTTCTTCCTATTTTAGCATTGAAGTCACCGAGAATTATTATCAAGTCATGTCTGCTTACTTTATTGCATACCCCTTCCAAATTACCATAAAACCTTTCCTTCTCTATCTCCTCCTTATCTTCTGTTGGTGCATGTACTGATACTGCAGTTATGTTTCTAAATTTCCCTTTAATTCTAATTTTACATATTCTATCATTAATCATTTCGTATTCCATCATGGCTTTCCTGATTTTCTTAGATATCATGAATCCCGTTCCCAATTGTCCTGTTCTTTCCTTCGGCCCACTATATACCATTGTGTATTCGGGTTTATCTATCCTTCCTTCTCCTTGCCATCTTATCTCTTGCAGTGCTAGCAAGTCTATTTTGTATTTCAACATCTCATTTGCTATCTCCTTCATTTTTCCTGCTTGTTTCATTGTTCTGATATTCCACGTGGCCATATTCATGTCCTTTTCCTGCCTAATGTCGTCAACTAGTGTACCTCCAATCCGAGACTGATTATTAGGTTTCTGAACGTTATTGTTTTACAGGGTGGGTTGTTAACCCAACGCCCAACCCCCAACCTGGAGGACCAGGTCCCACATTTATATCCCCTGGGACTGGGTGACCCGGCTATACCCCAGGCACTGGGTACCCATTTTAGTCGTCTTTTACGACATGCATGAGCTACATTGGCGCTATTCTTTACACCCGGCCACCACACGGGTGATGCCAGATATTATAATCTAATGTAAAATAGGATTGAGGTGTGTAAAATTAGATCTATCGAAGTGCTGTTGTTTTAATAGGGAATTTGTATTATTTTTCATGCCAAATCTTCCCTGTATTAAAGCTTAAAGTGAAAGGAAAAAAATGCCGTGTTTTTAAATTTTCCTATATTCTTATTAATTTTTGTTCTACTTTAATATTATACTGTATTTTTTATAATTAATGAATAAATCATGTTTTTTTATTGAAGTTGGCTACAAACTGAAATAAAGTCTTTCTTATTTTAAAGATTTAGAATTAAAAAAAAATGTCTGTCTGCCACAAAACCGGTCAAATCAAAACTTAGAATTCTGAAAAAATACAGTAAATCACTAATATGATTTTCCATATTAACACAAGATGAACCCATCATATGAAGTCTAATAAAAGTGAAACAAAAATATTACTTACTTTCATTGTATGTCTGCAGAAGTTTTTAATGAATACTGAAAAAAGCATATTTTGTGACTTTGCCATTTTTGATACTGGATGACTCACATGGCTCAGCTCCAGAAAAAAAGACACCGAAGAACTTAGAAATAGGACAAAAAATTTCCAAAGGAGTATTCCAATTTAAATATCCTAAAACATAATTGACAACGAAGTCACTATTGCAGATAGGGGAATAAAGCATTATGTCTTAGATAATAGTAACTGAGAATTAAAGGCAACATGAACAAATTTAACTTGAAATCAGCTTATGCTTTTATGTTCAACCTGTTTAATACTGACTATTATTTCTGTTTATACTATTTACCATTACTTGAGAATTCAAGATTGTTTGTCTTCTTTTTTATATAATAGATGACACGTGATCCATCAGTAATGAATCTCCTTCATAAGAAACTGCAGATCCAGACTTCTCATGAAATATTTCTGCCAGAAGAAGAAGGGATGCAAAGAATTCGAGGAGAACTATATGCCTTTCACGGAACAACTGCTGCATATAAGATCATAAGTGATGACTACCTGGAACATGAGAAGTGCAAGTTTAAAACAGTTAAATTGTTTAGTAATGATCAAATAGATCTGGTAACAAGGAAAGACTCTCCTTATCGAGAAATTATAAAACAAAGGTAAATGATTCATAACAGAAAACTTCATATTTGTAGTCTAAAGAATATTTATGATGCAAATTCTGTTGTTATGCAATTCATATTTAATATATTATATTTATATGTATTGCAACAAATTATGTCTGGTTACTTTTAAGGCAATGTATCAGTGAAATTTGGTGAAAATTACCGACAATTTTTATTTTTACTTTTTGGATTTTTTACTATGCTTATACTTTGTACTATAACGGTACACTTTAGTTTTCTCAATATCAGCCATTTTTAAAGCTCCAGGAGGGTATTCAAATGTGCTAGTGCGGGTAGGCGTTCCTCACTAAATCTCGTCACTACAGCTTTGAAATGCATTTTTGGTTTTCAGTGGCTCTGATTTTGGTTTTTGCATGGAATTTTGCTTCAAAAAGGTTGTAAGTTGGCTGTGCTGAAAAGAATTCAATATTTGAGCTGAAATGCCATGAATCTGATATGTTTTTCTTCCAAACAGAGAAATGCAGTCAGTGTTCTGTAATTCTGCAACCTTGCCAGGTTATTTCAGTGTTCTAGTTATACATTAGACATTGTGTAGGGAGTTACTAGGTTTTAAGTTATTTGTTAGTCTATAGTAGAGCCATAAAAAGCAGATATTTTATGAATTTTGTGTATGAATTTGCAAAAGTGCATAGTGTACAGGTTAGCTAAGAACAACAAATTTCTACATTTTGTGAACAATGCGAAGGTGTAAGGAAAGTTTTCATATTAAGAAACAACCAAGCAAACTTAAAATTCTCAAAAAATACTACTGAGGCCAAGAAGAAAGCAACAGAGGGTCCCACATATGGTGCTGGGGAATTTTAAGTGGATTGAATATAGGTAAAGAACAAAGACATAGGTACTGTTAAACTTTAAAATTCATTTTCTCAGTTCTTTTCTTTTTTCAGCATTTTTCACTATTTTCCTTGAACCGTAGTTTATAACAATAACAATGGAGACTACACTCACTCCTTCTGCCAATTGTGAAGTTCACACTGTAATTATTATTTATTTCTGCCAACAAACTTACTGTTGGTGTTTTTAAACACACAAGCTGTGTGTGGGCAAAGTTTGAGAGGTAGAACTGGAACTTTAAAAATTCAATGCCACAACTGGGATTTGAACCACAGACCTTCCGCTTACCGGGCGGACGCTCTAACCACTGAGCTATTGTGACAAACTGCCAGAATGGCATTAAATTCTCAAACCAGTTCGTATTTCTCCTGGTGAATTTTTAAAGTTCCAGTTCTACCTCTCAAACTTTGCCCACACACGGCTTGTGTGTTTAAAAACACCAACAGTAAGTTTGTTGGCATAAATAAATAATAATTACCATCTGAAGGTTATTTAATCCTGGGATATAAAGTACTTAGAATAGTAAGTCACCATTGGGGTAATTTGTCTCTGATGTGAGACTGCCTTTGTGGTTTACCAGGAGAAATACGAACTGGCTTGAGAATTTAATGCCATTCTGGCAGTTTGTCACAATAGCTCAATGGTTAGAGCGTCCGCCCGGTAAGCGGAAGATCTGTGGTTCAAATCCCAGTTGTGGCATTGAATTTTTAAAGTTCCAGTTCTACCTCTCAAATTTCACACTGTAATCTATTTTTTGACAGCAAAAAGTAAACATGTCACTGAAATTCATCGCGAGTTGTGCAACATGTATGGTAAAGACGTTATGTCAAGATCTATGGTCTGTTGTTGGCATCAATCGTACATTGAAAGTGTGGAAACAAAAGAATGAGCAAACACCAAAAAGCAAAAGTTGTTGCATCGGCTGGCAGGGTCCTGGCAATGGTATTCTGGGATTCGAAGGGAGTACCGTTGATTGATTATCTGCCCTGTGGGACCACAATGAAAGCTGCTTGTTAATGTTCATTAGGGTGATACAAAACAAACAGAGCGGAAAGTTGAGCAAAAGAGTTTTTCTGTTCCATGATAATGCTTGGTTACATGATGCTTGTGAAACTCAAGTCCTGGTTGAGCAGTTTTGATAGGATGTTTTCAGTCACCCACCTTACTCACCTGACCTTGCACAAAGTGGCGTTTTGTAAATGACGACGAGTTAAAACAAGAAGTGGAAGGATGGCGGCTACCCACTTTAACGGTAGAGTGGTTTGACACTGCATTACCAGGGTACCAAAAATGTATTGAGATTCAAGGGGAGTGTGTGTGGAAAGATAATTACTGAATGTAGCTTTCAAAATATATGCTTTCTAAAATACTTAAACATTTTTTTATTTTTTAAAAAAATAGTGTTACTTTTGAGACAACTCTCAAAATTTTAATAAATGATTACCTTTAGGCTTATTATCTTTGATTACAAACTTAATATACATGTGACTTATTTTTTCAGTGCCCTGTGGTTGAAAGAGACTGGTATGATCAGCTGGGAAGAGCAATGTTGGTACTTTCAGAAGCCCAGATGTGAGAGTAACAGTCAGAGTTTTGTCAGCGTCGGTATTCATGACTTCTATCCAGTGCTTGTAATACTGGGTTTTGGTACCCTCATATCTATTGCACTGCTCCTGCTGGAAATGTTCTACAGCAGGCAAAAACACTTTAACAGAGTTAAGCATCAACATAAAGAATAAAATACTCCTTACAACAAAGAGCTACAATTAAATGCACCAGTACAAGAGAGTATTGCACTAAATATCATAGGTACCAATAACAGAAATAAAGGAAGTCCAAAAGATCCAATACTACATTAACATTATTTCATGTCACTTTTGTCATACCTGATCGTGAATTTCACAAACAGAATTTTTAAAGTAAATGTTACAGCAATGCATCTTGATAAAATCCAAAATTCTATTATTTTCTTCTCGTTGCTTCAAGATTTTACTTTTTTTACTACATAAGGCAGCCTGTGGCATATTTTTCAGGCACTCTGCATAAGTAAATTTTTACTTTCTCTACTACATATTCATAAGCAAAGTTTTACGTTCTCTACTATGTATAGTAAGTAGAGGAAGTATTGTGTTCCACTCAAAAATTTGATGTCGAGATTTCAGCAGAAATATATGTTTTGAGGCCCCATGAATCCAAAACAAGCATGTGTGTGTGCCAGTCTGTCAGTGTGTAGACAGCATAACTCAAAAATGAAAAGTCGGTTAAAAACCAAAGTTGGTATTTAAGTCCCTTAACAAAGTGACACAAAGACTTTGAAGAAAATTCCTCCATCCTAAACTACTGTTTACATGGAAAATTTTTATTTTCTTGAAAATGGCTCTTAACGATTTTGATTAAAATGCCATATGTTTAAGATATTTTTATAACAAATGAAATGTAATTTTGAATTTTCTGGTTATAGCTCATGTAGTCCTGTTTAATATGGATGATTTTTGCATAACTGGTAAACCGTAAGAGAGACCAAATCTACTAGACAAATGTAGATCTTGTTAAAAACACAATTTATGTCCAAATAAATTTGTTTGTAGTGTGAACCATTTCAGAGATATTCTTTGTTATTTGTGTGAGTTTTGGAAAAATTAAAACTTTCGTCAAAGGAAGATCATGAGTGATTTTTTTTTTTTTTTTTTTTGTATCTTAGCTGTGCAAAGAAAATGGAATCTCAAAGCTTTAAAAGATTTGTATTCCCATATTTTATTTGTACTTACAACAAGATAAATTAAGATAATTTCTGCAAATGTTGATCACAACTAACATGACGAAGATAAAGGAACAACAATTTGTAAGAATGGTTAGTACAAGAGTAGAGAAAGTCATGTCAGTGCAACACATCAGATTTTTACTCTGACGATTTCTAATATTAATTAAGTTATTAAGACAAAACTATTTCTTTCCAAATATCTTCCCAGAAATACCCATAAAGTGTGTTTTTGTACACCTAAAACTGTATTCATTACCAGTGCTTTTCTTCTTTCCTCTCAGAAGAAGGATACTCATCTTAACAATGGTTGTAATGGTTCCCACACTTTATGGCAAATGATGCAAACACACGCCCATACTGAAAATTTTAGCTTTTAATATTTATTCACTTACCACTATCTGTCCTATTTGCATTCATTAACTTTGATACTACAGTAGACTTTTGATTATCCAAGCTAATTATAACCAAGATTATCTTGGACCAGTGGCAGCTCGAGACTTGTCGTAGTGGGTATGCAGTATATAAACCCTCTCCACCTTTAATCTCTTTCTCTCTCTGACATACACCACACAATTCTAATTTGCAATTCATATGGGCAATTGAACTCTCATGTTTTGCTATTTTTTTAGTTTTGTTTTAAAGACCAATATCACACAACCATTATTTGTCCAGATGCCGTTTCTCTCACTCACAAACAATAAGCACAGAAAACAGCTTCTCTTCTAAGAATAAACCTGAAAGATTTATTTCCTTCAGTTTCACCATGCTATTCATTTCCACACTTACATAGATTCAAATTTCCCACAATGAGCAGACACAACTGCATGCAATTTGCTGCCAGAAACACAAACATAGCTGACAATAAGAAGTACCTGACCGGAGACAAATTCAAGATCATACATCATCAACAGCCTCAGCCACAGTAAATGCCAGCCCATCAACAACAATCATAGACAGTGGAAGCAGCACCCACTTTGGCCCAGCCCACGCAGCAGCCGAACCAATAAACAAAGATCAAACCAACCGTCATACGCCCACACATGCTAAGCATATAAAACCTGTGAAACCAAACGACTCCGTATCAGTCGTTGCTGAGACTAGTAAAGTACTACGGTCACACCACTGAGATGTTCGAACAAAATGTCTGGAAGGACATTTTCCGCTACACCATGGCCCTCAGGCCTAGATAATCATTTTGTATTCTATGACACTAGCTGTGAACGTTTACACAATTTGAATAATAAATACTGTAACAAAATAACCATTCTACATTGAAGTATTGGCCTTAGTATATTACAACATGAAGAGTAATTATTTGCATTTATAATAGTTTAATGAAAATAGATGTAGTTGTGTTTACAACATTAACATAACTGTCACTTTAATATAGCAAATGGCTACATTATATTTACAAATGTCGAGTTGGTTACAATTTACAATGATACATACATTTTAATTAAGATTACCATATTAAGTGAGAATATTGTTTTTTAAAAGGCCTTCAATAGTTTTTTGGGCTATCCCTCCTGCGGCTGTGCCATAGCCGAGTGGTCAGACCATTAGCATCTCACCAAAGGGGCCAGGGTTTGGTCCTAGGCAATCACATGTGGGATTTGTGGTGGATGAAGCGCCACTAGGGTAGGTTTCCTCCAGGTTCTCCCGTATACCCCGCCATCTCATTTCACTAGTACTCCATCTTCATTCCATGTATCACCAGTGTCACCGCCTGCGGTGCCATATGTAGTAAAAGCGGGTGTTAAACACTACCAAACAACATATTCCTCCTGCCTTTCTTGGACACTGTGATGTAACATCTACCCTGTATGAGCAGTAGATCAACTGATGGGGATGCTTCTTACAGGCTACAGCAACTCTGATCACCAGTCCCTCAGAAGTGATATTTTTCGTAATGCTCTAACCGGTGCCATAAAAAGCAACTTTTTCTATAGACCTACCTTTAACAAATTATAATAAACATTAGTCACTAAAACTTCACTCATCTTTTATAATTATGTATTTTGCAAATCAATCATTTGCATTATCAGTTTGTCGACTGTTTGTTTCATTGTTACATTACAGCTACTAGGTGACATTGTTTCATATTCTGTTGCCAACTACTGAAAGTAAAACAAATTTATGAATTAGAGTAAGTTCTCCTACAGGGAGGGTAAACAGAGGAAGAAGAAACAGCAGTATTTCAAAATTCATTACACAATCCTTATTTTTTAAACTAAATATTTTTCCTAAAACATAAAATCTAATGGTCCATTTAATTTATACACTTAGGCTTTCACAGTCGGTGTCTTGACTGTTAGCTATGTTTATTTCTTTCGGGCTTGTATGCCGTGGTCTAGAAGGCATTGTAGATACCAACATTTTTCCAAGTAATCCCTTGGCATCTTCAGGGTAAGACAATCTGTTGTTTGCGCTGGTCACATTCGAACTCTGACCAGTGCAGACAACGGATCGTCTTACCATGAACATGCCAAGCGCAGTACTTGGCAAAACGTCGGTATCTACAATGTCTTCTAGACCATGGTCTATAAGCTTGAAAGAAGTAAACATAGTTAATGATCCATTTAATTGCTTTAATAATTTAACTTCTGGATTTACTCCATGATTAAATGATCTGCTACAGCTAACTTATCCTTTTCATTACATTTTATATTTCTAAAATAATCTTTTATTTTAGACTGTTCCATAGCATGCTTGCCTCTGGCATGGGGACCTGGGTTTGATCCCCAGTACCGACATGGGATTTTTCCCTGCTGGGATGTCTGGTCCGGGATGCACTCAGCCTCATTAAGTCCCCTAGGGGCTAACTGAGGAGCTATTTGATTAAAAAGTAGCAAACCTTGGTCAAGACTGCATAACCGGCCAGGAGGGACTGGGGCACTGACCATGTCTCACCTCCAGTACTGCACCCCACTTATGACACCTGTGGTAGGGGATGCAGTGATCGGACGGTAGGCCTTGGCCTGGATGGGCTGTTGTGCCATGGGGGGGGGGGGGGGGGGGTTCTTTTATTCTGGTTCCCAAATAACGTTTGGTCTTACAGCGTTAACGCTGTCACAATCTAAACAGTTAAATTGGTATATACCAGATTTTTTTACACTATATTTTACTTTGAGGAACTAAAATGATTCTGTTTTTCAAAAATTGTTGTCCATTCTTTTTATATATATATATTTTTTTTTTTAGGCTTACCTTTATTTAGTTGCATTTATTTTTTTGCCAGAGAAACCACAATCTTTTCTGTTTGCTGTTCATATTACTCATATGGAATAATAAACAATTTTAAATGTCACCACAACTTCTACTTAACAATGTAATAACTTACTGAGTGCGATGGCTAAGCAGTAGCTAGAACTATTTGCATTTGGAAGAGCTGGGTTTGATTCCTGCAGCTGGTTACTCTAACAATGGGTTTTTCATGGTTTTCCTTGGTTGGGAAAGCAGTGGTTTCTTTTACCACAAATTTTGCCTCCTCTTTTCCTATCATTTTACTTCCTCTCGTGTTTCTGGTAGATTTAAGAGCTGCACAGTGTTGCTTGGTGTCAGATTGATGGAGAAGATGCTTGCTCTGTGAGAAGTTCTCAGACCTACCAGATGATAGCCTTCTCTGAGCTCTACACAGTTGTCCTTGATTAATCATGACTACGAAGAAACTTGGGCACCAAAGAAACAGGTTAGGTATAACTATACTAGAGGTTGTCAGGGTCAGCAGTGCAGAAGAAGCCAGCAGCATTCAAAATAAACCAATATGAATGCAACACAATACTCCAAAACCACTGTTTCAAAAATAAAGTTGCTAATTTTCATGGCACTCTTTAACTTGGCTGGATATTTTGTACATCCACAGAAATAATTTACATACATATATAATTGATATATAACAATATATACTTTTTAGTCTTTTAATAAAAATATGGAAAAAGATACTACACATTTTGATGGTGAGTTTGAAACTATGAATACTGCCCTTCAGATATGTTCAATAGATAATTAGAAACAAGAATCACCAGAGGTTCTCCTTGGGTCTACAAAATGTAGAAATGATATGTATATGAAATTTTTGCAATAGTGGTAGACCACAAGAGAATCTCTCATCTGAGATAAGTACCCCAAAGGTGACTTACAATCGTAAGTACTTTATGTCCTGGGTTTAAATAACCTTTAGATGTTAATTATTGTTTAATGCCAAAAAAACTGGTCTATTGGGAAAATATGAATCGGTTGGGGAATTTAATGTCATATTAGCAAGTTGGCCATGGAAGCTCAGTGGTCAGAGTAGCTGCGCATGAAGTAGAACATCCGTGGTTTAAATACTGTATATGACATTGAATTTTTCAGTCCCGATTTTACCTCTCAAGCAAGTTAAGACTTGTTTGTCAAAACCAATACGGCCGATGAACTGCAGCACCTTAGCTACAATTACTGGGTCGTTTCCCCAGGTCAATGGACTTGTAAAAATTTACAAAGGAATACAACTAATTG
Organism: Tenodera sinensis; assembly: GCA_030765045.1. Taxonomy (NCBI): domain Eukaryota; kingdom Metazoa; phylum Arthropoda; class Insecta; order Mantodea; family Mantidae; genus Tenodera; species Tenodera sinensis. The sequence goes on from CM060974.1 coordinate 7,125,478, forward strand.
CATAAACCATAACCATGCAGAGTACAGAGGATACCATAGTGGCAGTTAGTATCATAGGTCTTCTGCATACCAAAGAAAATGCCCACAACACGCTGCTTCAAGAGAAATACATTCTGGATGCAAGTTTCCATGCATGTAGACTGTTGACGCTGGAACACTGGTGACAAAAATCAGTGAATATTGCTCAGTAGGTTATACATCTCTAGCCACAACACTAAGCGAGTGTTCGTTATGTGAGAAGCATCTGGATTTATCCATTAATTTATTAATTTAACATCCAAGTTTATGGGTCTTCCGTAAAAGGTATTTTTTTGTTGTTCCATATTTATATTTTGCTTTTAACTGCAGAGGTCATATCGGCGGCCTTGCCTATTGTAGCAGATCATTTTTGGTCATTTAATCATGAAATTAATCTAGAGGTTAAATTATTAAAACAATTAAGTGTACCTATAGATTTAATGGATAGATTATTATACATTAAGATGAAGCTGTATAATCTTCGTGTCCTGGTTATGAGATCGCCATTTGAAGCTGAAGTCGTTGATGATGTGTTGCCCTTCGATGTAGCTCGCCTCGGCTAGTTCTGCATCAGATCTCTTTATCTCGGGTTTGCGTGAGTGTAAAGGACAACCCAAGAACAACTTTGCACATCAATTTATTTTATATTAAATATTTTCGGGAGATATGCCGATTCTATATGTGTATCTGTAGGAGCATCGCAATCACATCTGCGCGGCACGAACTGCACGAACTCCCGTACTGCTCTCTGGTTGAGTACTGACTAGACGCTTCTCTCTTACCCACGCCAAGAAGACCGTTCGCTTCCAATTTGAATGTCATGACGTCATCCAAGAAAGCCTCGTATCCAAAATGTTATTTCCTTTTCCCGCAATTTAGAAATGTCCCTTTCTATTATAACATGTTCTTTTATGAATTTTGAATATATAATTACCTTTTTAGGATTAAACGATGTTTACTTTATATTTTATTAGATATATCGCGCGACTTTTAAGGTTTGTAGAACTAACTTTCGAACGTGAATTTAAACTATGTGGTATGACGTCATGACTCGTTAATTTCAAACCAATAATGCGTTTATACTACAAATTTAACGACTATCATTTACTCATATCTTGCTCACCTTACAACACTTGCTACTCTATTATCTATTTATGTTATTACTCAATATTTATCGCAAATCTCAGATCCGGCAATTAAATTAAAACGTATCTTTTTCAAAAGCCCATTCGATCGGAAATCTAAATTTCGGTATCAAATGCCCCCATTTATGTTATTTTATTATTTCATAATAAAATAATGTAAATGTCTTGCCCGAAAGAAAAAATTAAAAATTACTCCTGTATTTTGAATAATCGGCAACACTCCCCTTGTATACAATTTTCAATTACACTGTTTTTTTTTTGAAATTGGTTATTAACACATTTTCTCATTAATCTATTTAACATGACAAACAATTGTACACTTGACTAAACATTAATCCTTAAATACTAATTACAATATGTTATGGTTTCTTCTATGAAGCTTCTATATAAAGGTTAAATTTCAAGAGTCTTTCTTTATACTTCCTTCTTTTAGTTCATGTTTGCTCACTTCGCTCTCACTATCACTTGCACTGTGATTTTTCACTTTTGTTATTGTAACACATATCTGTACTAGATCCTTTAAGCACTAAAATGTACATATATTTATATAAATCCATTGCACTCTTTAGACAAGTTCTTTCTTTGTCTTTCTGTGATAACTATCTATACATCTAAATATTTTAACAAATGTTTTACAAAGTAACTATTCTGTTTTCTCTCTATGCAGAGATGAACATTTTAACAATCTTTCTGAATCTGTGATTGTGAGCTCTATACAACATATTTTTAAGCTCTTTGTAGTATATAGCAATTCACATTCTGCATTTTTCATGAATATGTAAGTACCTGACCCATGTATGGTTTTCAAGTAAGCTAACATTTACATTTTATCTCCAAGCTGATTAGGCGCCAATAGACAAATGACACTTCCAATTTTTCTTTTACATTAAATCAAGGTTCCAATGCACCACACGGTTTCTTGTATGGTCGAAGGAGTTGTTTATGCCATCTTCCCAGACATTTTTCATTTTTAACATCTTTTAATTCATAGGTATGATAACCAAATTTTGATATAATTTCTGCAGGACCTTTATATAACAGTTCCATCCTTTTGTTCCTACCTCTCAAGGCACTTGATAACTTATGGTCTTTAACTAGTACCCAATCGCCTATCTTAGGTTCCCATTTATGTTTTCTACTCTTTTTCTTTAATTTTCGCTTCTCTGCCTTTTTCTTGATTCGTTCAAAAGCAATTTTCGCTCTTTCTTCTTCACTTAACTGAATGTCATTAATTTTCAGTGTTTTTGGTACCCCGATCAATATTGGTTCTGGTTCAATTCCTAACATTAATTTTATTGGTGCAAACCCAGTAGTTACATTAATGGTGTGATTGATAATCTTTTCTATCAATGGACAATATTTCACCCAATCCTTGTGATTATGATGTGTAAGTACACGTAAATAAATTCCTATATCTCGGAGGACACGTTCTGTTAGATTCCCTGATGGAAAGTATGATGAACAATAATTTAGTTTTCTCGAGTCTAATGTCACCCTAATCTTCCATTGGCCTTATTTACAATACATAGGGGATTCACAAATTCTGAATTCGAAATCTCAATAACCTCATCTTCTAACATTGACTTTATAACTGCATCTACCTCTTCTCTTATTGTACTAGGGATAGCTCTCGCTTTATGTGTAAAAGGTTTGATGGGTATCATCTCAAACGAATGAGTATAAATATTACATTTACCAGGTTTCTCAGAGAATACTTCTTTATTTCGGATTAATATTTCAAACAGTTTATCCCTCTGTTGTTCATTTAGTTGATCAGCCTGAGTTACCTTTTTCCCTCAACAATTCTTCTAAGTCTTCACTACTCTCCCTATCATAGTACCTAGTTGCATCAGAAACCCTCAAATTGTCTATGAAATCATTTTTATCCCATTCTACATTTTCTTTATTATCGACAATGTACTCTTTGACATTTACTTCAGTTAATTCCATAGCTCCTACTTTAACATATTCTACAAAGAACGTATCCCCTTGGATTTCTTCTTCCTCTTTTTCTCTTACAATAGTTTCTGAACTACTATCTTCCACAAAAGGCACTATAATGGTCTTATCTTCAACTTTCATTTCTAGAATCATGTTTTTAAAATTCACCACAGCTTCCCAGGCATAAAGACAATCACAACCTATTATAATATCTGTCACAAGTCTTCCTACAATCAGAAATAAAATTCCTAGTATTCTCCCATTTATTTCAATATTTATCATTGCTTGAAATTTTACTCTCTCTTTTCGTTTTCCCACAGCTAGCGAGCAGTATATCCCATTAACTGGTAAAGACATTACTTTAAAGCCACTACTTTGTAAATTATCATAAAAATTTTGTGAGCATACTGTGCTATTTGATCCCGTATCTATAATTGCATTGTATTGTTTTCCATTTACTCCAATTTTGATTTTAGGTGGATTTCCTACTTTTTCATTTTTGTCAATTCTATTTTTCCATTCTCTTTTCTTTTGTATCATCATTTGCCTTCCAGGACTATTTATTTCCGAGTACTTATCACAATCATTACTATGATACCCAGTTCTCACTGAAGGCGCGTTTGACCGGGTCTGGCGTTTCCCTGATTTTTAGGTATTGCTCCTGTACTATTTCCCGAATTGTTACTTCTGTTTTCCTGCATTAAATCGGGGTTACTTCCTACCATGTTTTTGACCGTGTTAATGGCCTCAACCATTTCCGCATTTTCGGGGGAATTTCGTCCACTAGAATACCTTTCTCCCTGTCTTGGTGACCTCGGTCTAAACTCATTATCTCCGTTTGTCCAATACCCATCATTTGAATTTCTACTATGTCCAAAATAACGTCCCCGTCTACCTCGATCAAATCTATTTGTATTCATATAATTCACCCTTATATTTCTTCCCCTTAGATTACCATTTCTATTTTGGTGATGCCCTTCCTGGTTATATCTACCTTGATTTTCCCACCGGAATGATTCCATCCTTGGTACTGGTCCTTTATATCTTTCCCTAACCTCACTTCTATTCTGATAATACTGTGCCCCTTGCCCGAAAGAATTGACAGTTTCTTTTCCTTCATATGTATTTCCAAATGCGTGTTTTGGCTTATTGACTTCTAAGGCTGATAATAATTCTATCATAGCTGCAATGCTATCGGGTCGGGCTATGATTAGGTAATGTTGAAGTGTTTCCGGAAAATGTGGAGTAACTATATTTATTAGATCTTTTTCATCCAAGGGAGGATCCAACATCTTCGATTTTCTCGCTATTCTCATAAAATAGTTTACCATGGATTCCTCCGATCTAGGATTAAATTTTCCATTGCTTAATTCAACTCTTATATTAGCCTGCCTACTAGCTCCCCAATATCTGGTTAAAAAGATGTTCCTAAAGGTCCTGTAGTCATTATTGTTACCCATAGAAAGGCCTAGCCAATTAGCAGCATTACCCTTTAGGCATTTTCTTACTATCACCATCTTGTACTCCTCTGGTATACGTTTCACCGTGAAGTACTCTTGTAACCCTTCTAAAAAGGCTTTAGGATCATCTGAATCTTCATTTTCAAAAACTGGAGGTGTCATTTCATTTAAGACATGGTTAGGCCAATGTAAATTTGAATGGTCACCTATCCCTGAGCTATTTCCGAGATCAGAATGGGAATTACTGTTACCCCTATTTTGCATCGAAATGTCAGCTGATACACCTGGTATCGCCTCGTTTCTTGCAACTTCATTACTAAGATTGTTGTGATTACATGCATTTTCATTTAATTTCAAATTTTCTAAGGCCTCTTTTACCTGAGTAATTTCTGTCACTACTCCTTTTATTTGGTCTGTAACATCCTCCAAATTTCTAGCCTGCCTTTCACTTTCTACATCAGATCTTTCCATTCTAACTTTACACCCCTGTAACTCTTCTCTAATTTCTTCCCTGTCTTTATCTAACCTTTGTACTACCTCTTCCCTTTGTTTGTCTAAACTATATGTTACTCTTTCCCTTTCTTTATCTAATTTTTCACTCACTTGTTGACCTAATTTCTTTTCAGAATTCTTTACTTCTTGCCTTATTGTCTCTAATTCTCCCTTAACCTGTTCTCTATTTTCTTTTACTTCACTACTGACTTTATTAATTTCCTCCCTAACTTCTTCCCTAAAGGTTTCTAAAGCTCTCTTCTGATTTTCCAATTGCATTCCCAATTCCTGTTGTCCCTTCTCTAATTTCTGTCCTAACTCTGTTCTTAATTCTTTACTAGTTTCATCTATCTTTTGACTTAACTCTGTACTCATCTTTTTCACTGTTCTTAATTCTTTACTAGTTTCATCTATTATCTTTTGACTTAACTCTGTTCTTAATTCTTTACTATTTTCATCTATCTTTTGACTTAACTCTGTACTCATCTTTTTCATTATCGTTTGAAACATATTCTCTATTTCTGACATAAATGCTGGCCTTTCTGAATTACTACTAAACATTTCTGAACTACCTCTAGGTGTTTCTCTAACGTTCTGATCTTCTAATTCTTGGCATATTCTGCTACCAATTACATTCTGATTAAATTCTTCCATCCTACTAACACTTTCCTGAATTTCCGGACTATTGAAACCTCTAAACTCACTATCACTGTCTTCCCTTTCTAAGCTATTTACATGTGTTTTTCTACTCACCAAAATTTTCAGTATTTTCACTATTTCACTTTAACTGCACTTAAACTTGTTCACTACACGTTTCACAGATGTTGACGCGCTGGGCACCTTCTTGTCTGCTGGTTCGATGCTGGCTCGGTCGTCTTGGGGTTTGGTCCATTCTTTCGAAGCCACACGTTGGGAAGCCAATTTGAAGCTGTATAATCTTCGTGTCCTGGTTATGAGATCGCCATTTGAAGCTGAAGTCGTTGATGATGTGTTGCCCTTCGATGTAGCTCGCCTCGGCTAGTTCTGCATCAGATCTCTTTATCTCGGGTTTGCGTGAGTGTAAAGGACAACCCAAGAACAACTTTGCACATCAATTTATTTTATATTAAATATTTTCGGGAGATATGCCGATTCTATATGTGTATCTGTAGGAGCATCGCAATCACATCTGCGCGGCACGAACTGCACGAACTCCCGTACTGCTCTCTGGTTGAGTACTGACTAGACGCTTCTCTCTTACCCACGCCAAGAAGACCGTTCGCTTCCAATTTGAATGTCATGACGTCATCCAAGAAAGCCTCGTATCCAAAATGTTATTTCCTTTTCCCGCAATTTAGAAATGTCCCTTTCTATTATAACATGTTCTTTTATGAATTTTGAATATATAATTACCTTTTTAGGATTAAACGATGTTTACTTTATATTTTATTAGATATATCGCGCGACTTTTAAGGTTTGTAGAACTAACTTTCGAACGTGAATTTAAACTATGTGGTATGACGTCATGACTCGTTAATTTCAAACCAATAATGCGTTTATACTACAAATTTAACGACTATCATTTACTCATATCTTGCTCACCTTACAACACTTGCTACTCTATTATCTATTTATGTTATTACTCAATATTTATCGCAAATCTCAGATCCGGCAATTAAATTAAAACGTATCTTTTTCAAAAGCCCATTCGATCGGAAATCTAAATTTCGGTATCAAAGAATTATAGATTTAGAATTGGGATATATTCTTCACACTCTGTCCTCTATGTGATCTGCAAGAGGAAGAGTGAGACCACCTTCAAATATGCCTAGCCATTTCTAACACCCCATCCAATCAGTGAAAAATATTGGAGAGCAAGAGATTTAATAACTTCATTGTCAGAAGTCCAGCGTTAGCTAACAACAACAAGATTTAATGGTTTGGGAAAACATATTTATTTTAAAAAACAGGAATCCTATTATGAATTTTGAAATACCTCCAATAGATTGTATTTATAGCTTTTTGTTTTCAGAGATTGGTGATTAAAATGAGCATCAGTAGCTATGGTAACTTATTTGTTTGTATAGCTTTGAGAATAAGTTGGAGTCAACTCGAAACGTGTCAGCACCAAAGAACTTGCAATATTACTAAGATAAGTGAAGCTTTTAGTTTCTTTCAAAATATACATTTCATTTGTCATACAAATAACTTAAACATTTGGCATTTTAACCAAAATCGTTCGCCATTTTCAAGGAAATCAAAATTTTTGAAAAATTTTCTATGTAAAGGGTAGTTTAGCATGGAGCAATTTTCTTCAAAATCTTTGTATTGCACCCTCGAAAGACATTGAACTTAATTACCAACTTTGGGTTTTAACCAACTTTTTGTTTTTGAGTTATGCTGTCCACAGACTGACTGACTGACTGACACGCACGCACACACACAGACCTTTTTCTAAAAATCCTTTTTTTGGATTCAGGGGTCCTCAAAACATATATTTCCAGTGAGATCTCAATATCAAATTTTTGGGTGGAATACAATACTTCCTCTACTATGAGGAAGTATATGTACTCGTATATGTAGTAAAGAAAGTAAAAATATGTGAAGAATCTAAAAACAGCCTAAAACTATAATACAAGTCAGAGTTGTTTATCGAACCCAATATTGGCGATAAACTGCAGTCTTGGCTACTGACACCGGGTCGTTGCCCCATAATAGAGGCTATAGTAGATTCTAGACCAATGGACTGGTGCACGAGCATATGTAGACAGTCAGGCGTGGATACAGGAGGGGTGCCAGGGGGCCCAGCCCCCCCTGCCATACCCTACTTTATTGCTATAAATGCTATATGTGTTACCTCATCATCATGCAAAAATGGCCAAACTGATTTCTATTAAAATTGGTGTATGTACTACCTTTAATAGTTGGTCCCACTTAAAGAACAGACCATTGAGGTGAAAGGTGGAATGGGGCCCAAATTGAATAAATCAAAATTACTTGCCTTTTTTGGAGTTTTGGCAAAAATGATCCTTAGCAAATGTTTTTAAACACCATGTTAAGTTTTGTAATAAGCATTATTTCAATTAGATGAGTATTTAACGAGTTATTTGAATTTTTCTTTACCTATGCGGGTACATGTAACATGGCGATGTAAGTGACGATCTGAGGTGGTAGTAGACCAGAACCAGGCCCCACCTAACGAATATTTCTAGATCCGCACCTGCAGACAGTCTATTAGTACATGTGTGACAGACAGCTGAACATCACATGTGTGACAGACAGCTGAACACCACGTGTTGGACAGACAAGTGCCGGGTCACCATACAGAAGGTGGCTTGCATGTGATTAGAATAACTTCAGCCTGCCTGGAATCCCTGCAGGAGGTCAACCAGGGTTGGAAATCTGGATTAATGGGATTGGATAAACTAGGCTCGTGTGTGCTAATCTTCAAAAAGGAACTCTAAAAAGCACTGATGTGATTGGCGTGTTTAATAGATACAACAACTTTGTAATGTTATTTTATTTTCAAGTGATCATTCAACATGCATGAAATCAACCATATAAATGTTTCAAAAAAGCAGTTGCTTTTGTACACAACATGTTAAGAACACTATTAACATAATTTTAGTATGCAACTCTCTCTTTTACAGTGACAAGAAACAAAGAGAGATAATGCCATTTTTATCATTCACAACTTATTTTGCACATGATTTCTTTTCAATAAAGCAATTTATAACATCTCTTTTAAAATGTACTTACCCAATCAATATAAAATCATATATGATCACTCAAAGTTAGCTTTATGATACAATGTTACAGGTAAAAGATAACAATTATATTTACAAGTAAAACCCAACTAAATGTAATATGAACACAAGAACAATTTTAAAAAATATTGACACCACGTAATGATGTATCAGTAACATTGTAAAAGTGCAAACTATGGAATAAAGACAGCAAAAGTGGTAATGCAATGTGCATGAGGCTGATTAGGAATAAAGCATTTGACAAATGGAGAGAGAACTGTCAATATCTGTATGTTTTAATTGCACTAAACAAAACTTTATGCCAAAATATACCAGATACCTTTAAAAGGAAAATCTTCAATCCTCAAACCAGCAGAATTTAAAAACCATGTTATACATTCTTCCGACATTCATTATACATACATATCATGCCCTTTCAATACTTCACTTTCACAATTTCACTACAAACATACCTGAATTAAGCAAACGAGGGAAACAAATGCCTGTGAAATGTCAGTAAACTAAACAGAAAGGTTATCATATGTTTTCATTTTAATACTGTACATGTAAGTTTACGTTCTGAGGAAATAAAATAAGTAACCAAACAAATAGGAGTACTTTACTTCCAACATTTGCAGAGGCTATGAAATGATGCAATCAGACAATATAACACTTACTGCTTCACCCCAATGTGTTAACCTCCACATGAAGCAAAGTTCTACACAGTACATTATTTTCTTTCTTCACAAAGCTGTCTGTCTGGACTTTGCAAATAAGGAATTTGTAAACCAACATATTAAAGCACTGTCATTCTAGTGATTGTCATGACAAGATGGAGAGAACACGGAGCAAAATAAACAATTTGGCCACATTTCTAATACCTGGAAGTAAAGTGCTGCTTAGATTAGATGTAATTCTTTCTCTCCTTTTCCTTTAGTTTTAAGATAATGGAAGCAATTTTTTTATGATTTTGCACTATTAATATGCACTTTTAAATATATATTTATTTATATATGTATATAATTTTTCTTTTCACTAAAAGTCTTCATTATCCTCAAACTGGACTGCTGTTAATGTTCGGCAATAGGCTTCAGTTCCTTAATTTGCTTTATTAGATATGCCTTTTCATCATTAAACTGCTCATCCTCTGATCGATCTGTGTGGAACCGAGTAAGGAACTCCACTAGTTTCTCCTGGTTTCGCAGCAAGATGTCCAGTATGGGCTTTGGTTTGTTGGGGTTTGCCACAAAAACCTGCAAGCAACCAATGACTCACTCTATTTTTCATCTTTATCTTTATTAAAAACTCATGCAATTGTCATTCTTTGTTTCATAATCAATAAAGCTTCAATCCAGATGTCTTGAATCCAATTGGCTAAGAGGCAGGGGGGATAGGACAGAAGATTTGTCACAGATAATACCTGCAACCGCCCCAATCTTAGAACCAAACTTCATGTAAACACATGACCTCATTAACTAGTCTGCAATATACAGGAAATCAAAGCACATCATAACATACACAAGGGCTGCCAAGTGACCCAAGTAGTGATCGGGAGGTGGGTAATCACATGGTGTGATTGCCTCTATCAGCATTAACAAGGTGAAATGGTCGGTTAAAGCTTAGCTATGTCCGTTACCACAGGATCCTCGCAAAGTGAACTTAAGAAATGTAATGTTTCTACACAAATAGGGGTATAATTTAGCGTACAGAATGAGCGGTGTGTATGGTGAGAAATTAATGATGTGGTGGTGTAGGAAAGAGATAGCTGAACAGTTCCAATACTTAAATAATTACATAGACTTCCACGGCCTTTGCCCATCACTTTCTTGGTTTCCGGTATGGGCCGTGTCTTGGACACATTATGGAGCAAAAAATAATGATGAATTAATTTTTTTAGCGTTTATTTTAACTTTATGTGGAAAAGTTTTTTTTCCTAAAAAAAGTGCTTACGTTTTTGGTTAAAATATCACAAAGTGGAAAAAAAACTGAAGCTATTGACAGAAAATCAATACAAATGAACAAATAGTAACTATTAGTGACTAAACTTCACTTATCTTTTATAATTATATCTTTTTCAACAGGTCTAGTACGAAACAATTTGTCAACTTGCAGCAGTAACTATAATGAAACAAACATTCAACAAGCTGTGATGCAAATGACTGATTTGTGAAACTAATATTTACAACAATTTATTTAAAATATCACATGACTAAGATACTGTTGCATTGGCCACCAGCATACAAGAATAAAATCTGCTATGAACACGCAATAATGAAGGCATTGATGCAGTTGTTCTAGAAGAGTACACAAAAATTGCCAGAAAAGCTTGAAGCTAACGGAACAAGCATGAGTGACAGTCTACAGGTGAATGTGTATAAAGTGGTTGCGAGATGTTACGCAGCTAAGCATTTTTTTGTTAACTTTTGTGTAAATGATTGCATACGCAGCAGCAACCACAAAGTGAAAATTGTGTTGGTACACTTGTTTTTTTGAGGCGAGGTTTTACCCATGTAATTAAAGGAAATAAAAACAATGATAAAGCGTAACTGGATTTAAGATTTAGTTACAATATTCATCTTAGAAATAAAATGCAGATGTTGAACGTGACAAAAAATAACTTTAAAAAAAATGTGACAAATACCTAATTTTTTACGTATCTTTGAATAAGCTAGTAATAGCGATATAAATCTAAGTTATAATGAGAGGTAGAACTGGAACTTAAAAATTCAATGCCACAGCTGGGATTTGTACCACAGACCTTCTGCTTACCAGGTGGGTGCTCTAAGCATTGAGCTACTGTGACAATCTGCCAGAATGACATTGAATTCTCAAACCAGTTCGTATTTCTCCTGGTAAACCACAAAGGCAGTCTCACATCAGAGACAAATTACCCCAATGGTGACTTACTATTGTAAGTACTTTATATCCCAGGATTAAATAACCTTCAGATGGTAATTATAATGCTGATGATGGAAGCAACCTAAGCTCTTGAAACCGGTCAAGATTAATTACATGTAAGTGATGCTAAGTATTTCAATCCAACTCAATTTTCATTGTAATTTAATTTTTTGCCTCTATTTTCGAGCCTGAGCCCAACAAACATTTTTCAAACTAAGACTGAAGCCATGCAGACCTGTACCAAGAGTACAACATAGCATGAACACTATATCCTGAGAAGGTGGTTGTAGTTTTATTAGTTTTATACTTTTCCATACCTTAAAAACATGAAAGGCTTCAAACTGTATATTTCTAGACTTTTCTTTCAGCATATTCATCATCAGTTTCAGATTGTCTGGATTAGATATATATCTTGTCATAACCTAAAAAAAAGAGAACACACAATGTATATAGTGGAATGCATTTGTTTATATCTAAGGTATTCCAAACACAAGGCATATACACAGTTCAACAACATGATCAGTATTTGTAAACACATTTAATAAATAAATCACATTAGAACTTCTACTTCCAGAGATTAAATACACCGTATATTTATACATTCATTAGAACAAAATCTGCTGAAGTTGAGACGTGATAACAGACTTGGCATTGTGTGTACTAGAAAGGGAACCACTAACTAGATATCTGACAAATCATGCGGGCCACATATAATTTAGAGACCGGTTCTTTCCTCTATGTAATGAAAAGCATTCATGAATCACATTACAACACAAATAAGTCATATTGCTGTAGATGGGCTTAGGGAGCATCTACCAAAAGCCAGCTGTGTATGAGAAATGAAAGTACCGAGCAATAATAGAACATCATTTGCATAACGTTAGAAGCATGTCATTGGAAATTAAATTAAATTATTTTGTTATTTAATGACGCTGTCAATTGCTAGGATCACATCAGCGTTGCTGGTGTGCCGGAATTTTGTCCTGCAGGAGTTCTTTTACATGCCAGTAAATCTACTGACATGGAGCTGTCATTTTTAAGCACACTTAAAAACCATCAGTCTGGGCCAGGTTTGAACCCACGACCTTGGGAACAGTAGACCAGCGTCTAACCAACTGAGCCACCCAGACCGATGAGCGTGTCATTGGCAATCTATATATATGATGTCTAGCAAAATTTGAAAACCAAATTCAAGCTGAAAAAATCCCTTTTCAAGGAGACACATAAACTAGTAAACAATACTGGGAAAGAAATGGTAAATGAAAGTAATATGGTATATATACATGGAGTTAAAATTTAGAAACTACTCCAGAATATATTCTGTTTAATGACATCATTGTTTACTGCACTCCCATTTATATATGCAGCTAAGTAATAAAAGAGAGTGCATTAGACATAGGCTACTTCAAGTCCCATTTTTTTGTTATGAGAAATATTCTGGGAAATACTGTAAATCTAAGAAGTATGACAATTATTAAGAAAGTTGAGTCAGAACAGAACGTGGAATGTAAATGTAACCCTTAATTGTACAACATTCTTTCTAAGGAACACATTTTTTTAATCTATAAGAAGCGACCTACTCAATTTTTCCTTTTTCTCAAATTTGTATAAAAAACATAACTAAGTGAGCTGGTGAACAAACTGTATGCTACTGGCAGGTTAAGTCTTCGTGTACCTTCGCCCTTGGTCAGTAAGAGCGCAGTGAAAGACCAGCATAAGTCAGGTGCAAGAGTGTCAACATTCCCACTACCGCATCCGGAGCACCATGTGTCTCAAGTGCATGAGTGTGACCTCAGAATTTAACATAGTTCCAAATCTTAATATTACTAACCCATATGATCAAACAAGGCGCTGTGCCATGAAGGACTTAAGATGGATTTGGTGTTCAGATATGACTCATTTTTTTTCATCCATGGTTGTATATACGTGATGTAGATATTCAAGAAGGCAGGAAACCTTATTCTCATTCAATATGGCAAATAACCTCTAAGATATTGTGACATCAGGCTGCCCCACATCCTGGTGCAGCACGTAACCAGGCTCTCAAGGTCAAGTGGCCGCACAAAGAGTTTTCCAGAGCACTCAAGGACTGTCCAGCAGCCAGCTTGTTTGTAGGCATTAAAAAAGGATCTGGCTACATCATTGCTGGTATGAAAAACTTGCACAGCACATGGAGCGAGGCAGTTTTTGAATCAGTCAAGCCCCCCGACAATTGGAACCATTATGACAATGGCAACAGCAAGCAATGCAGCACTCAATATTTTGGTTCACAACAGCCCAATGAGAATGATAAGATGCCAGAAAATAGAGGTCAATATTTCATATTAGTTAATTTGTTTCTAACTGACCAACAATATTTTTTCTAGCTTGTGACTAGAGAGCACTCTAGCAGCTATTTCATGGCAAGGCCACCTTGCTTCATTTCTACATTGAAAAGTCTAATACGCACAATACGAATATAACACGCTGTGCTGCGCGGTAATGAGAAGCAAAAGTTAACACTTGACCAAGTTTTCTTTCCTGCTCCTGGGGCCCAGGAAAGCTTCCCATTGGATGTGAACACTCCCACTTGAATATGTGTATTTCAAGTTTCTCCTTTTGCTTATCGTTACTATTGTCAGTGGTTGTGAACCAGACTGTAATCTGTCTCTCTCTCTCTCTGATGCAAGCAAAACTTCCATTTTTGTTGAAATTTTGACATCAAATTTTTGTGTGGGATACAATACTTCCTCTGCCTTAAACATGTAGTAAACAAAGTAAAAATACTCTTTATAGCATTTTCATTAATTGCAATTATTCCTTCACCTTAATGCTACACTCAACTTGCAAATGCATACTTACAGTGAAGTTATGTCTATCCAGTAACAGTTCACCAAGAAGCTTTAGGCTCTGACGGCGAGTAACATAGTTCTCAGAGTTGAGAAGTCGTTGATAATGAGAGAACACTTTGTCATAGTTTGTTTCCAAAAATTCAGCACATAAAATCTTGTGGCGAGTTAAAAGTTCCTGTAAAATAGAAAGCAAGCAATGAATATGCATTTATGAAAGAAACAAATAAGCCATCTATTTCTATTTCTAAGAGGGGAGAGAGTAGAAATCTACCTGAACTGTTTAAACTACTCACACAGTGGAAAGGATAGTATATTTTCATCTCAATGAAACAAACAAAATACTAGCTGAGACAGAATAAGTTTTCATGTGTGACAAGGGAGAGCAAAATTGGGGTTTTATTTATGGACACTCTTTAACTACTATAGTTCTCAGCATACCATTTTATGTTGGACATGAAAGATTGCTTAGTAGTAGGTACTATGCCGTTTTTGTAATAACATTTTTACGCGGATTAACAAAACTTCACTCCTGGAGGACAATTACGATCCAATTCAACAAAAAGCAAGGTATACTATGTGTTTTAGTACATTTGAGCATTTTTATATAGTTTTAACTGTATTTAGTAGAGTTTTATACTTTAGCAAAATTGCCTTTCGCTCAGAGCCATAAAACACGTCTGCTCGGGACGGGTTAAAAAGAATTGCACACTTACGGAGCCAAAGGTGTAAACAATTGCACATACATTTTGTTTAAACATGTTGCAATGGAGCGTAAATTTACATTATAAATTATGCTTTCCTGAAAGTTTGGCAATTACTAGTATCACATTCTTAAATTCAATACAGCATAACAGTATTACTAACATAAGAGTGACATAACCTTTGGAATGTTCAATGCATGTTGGGAACATAAATAGCTAATGTAGGTATAACCTAACCTCCAGCCATTACCTGCTAGCTTCAGTATGAATGCTTCATACATGTGTCTTACAGACGATATTAAAACTGCATGTGTTCACCGCATGTGTAAGTGTTAGAAACACACTACCTTACTATTTGTTGTGAATATGAATATTGTGTTAGGTCCGTACTATCCAGTAAATAAAGTGAATAAGGCAACTCGCTTTTCCCCAGAGTGCATGCGCAGTAAGTAGACATGGGCTTAGCGTGTATTCATTTCATTTCAAGTTAATTTATGTATTTCTGACTGATTAGAGCATATTTAAAGCTTCTTTTTTTAATGTTTCTATCATATTTGTGGTTCCCTAATGGATATAACACTGCAACTGCTGTCGGAAGTTAGCAAAGAATTTTGCGAGGCATTTAAAAGAAGAATCCAATTCCAAGTGAGACCATTATCTCATCATGGCATAAGCCCCTCAAATACACAGAACAGGCCAGATATCCAAACCTTTATATGTACCAAATAAAATATTTGTAATTATGCGGAAATGTAAGATTTGAGATGTTTTCATACGGGGCAATCAGCCATAACCTTATTTTTTCACGTAATATTGTGCTATCTGGCGCACCACAACAAGTGAGTGTGAGTGAGTATTGTTTAAGGGCCCGTTGACAGCTAGGTCATTAGGGCCCTGCACCGCAACAAAACATCTGAATTCAATACATGGCTAACATTACTTAAATGATTTTTATAGAGTATTAGAATAGTTCATAGATCTGCCAATAGAAGCTGGGTACCCAATCAACAGGTTGCACCATGTTGCCACATTCTCTCACCTTCAACCGTGATTATCTAATTAACGGTGAATTTCATTAAAAAAACTTATTGGAATGTTTTGTTACTTTACATCCACTCTCTCTCTCTCTCTCTTTTTTTTTTTTTTTTTAAATTAACGTCCTCCAACATTGTGTCATATTGGACGAAAATTTACATCCACTCTCTCACCTCCTTCAGCCTGATGGATTATTTCACTTCCACCCTGTATTTTAGAAATCTTAGAGGCTGTCCAATGACAAAAGGACCAGGACCCAAGTTCTAGGGTAGCCCAGTTTTTACGAATGGCTCTTTTTTAACAATGTAGTAATGCAGCAATGAGTCTCATCTCCAGGGCATTATGGGTACAGGCGGACAAATAAGGGCAAGTTATTAGTATTATTTCCAATAAATAATCAAATTTTCCACTATGTCAACTTTATTGCCATTAACTTGCAACACTTGAGCATAATATCTTCATTCTTTTATAGTAGTAATACTTTTAGGTCCCAAAGCTATAGCATTCAGGAACTTCGTGGTTTCGTACAAGTTAAATCCTCACTCTTTTCTTTTGTAAATATTTTAGGACGTTAACAGTATTTGCACCTATTGAATAATTGCACAGTACTCAACCACGTCCTTCGGCGATATAATTTAATATTGTTGGGTTGTCTACAAATTCTATTATTCTGCCATACAAATATGCAACCTCTTTAGCAATGCATACATCACTATTAATAATTCATTACCTCTCTATAGGGGTAACTGTTTATTCCTCTACCTATGGGCATAGCAACCGCAACTGATTATTTATCGATTCGATTGTGATGCGTTGATCATAATGATCATAATGCTCAACCTCATATTTTCTTTAGTTTCACAATAGATTTGGGATATGGATTAAGATAATCACATTGCGTATTCAAAATTTACATGTGTTATGTCTAAACAACTTGCCATATTTAATATTGGCATTAATCTTTTCTCTGATACATTTCAATATATAATTTCTGCCATACTACTTAATAAATTCAAGTCAATTCAATTACCACCCATAAGGCCGACTGCTTCAATCTCCTGAAATGTGTACTTTTATATTAGTTTTCTGTTGGTTTATACATTGTGTTTTTCTTTGTTTTTTTCAGCTGACCTACTCATTACAGCCAAGAGCAGTAATTACTACATCTACTGAACTATCCAAACGATAGACTAACAACTTCCCTCACCTTGAATGTAGAGAAGGCATCTGAAGCAATGTCAAAAGTCGAGACTTCCACATATCTGAAGAAGTTGAAGAAATCATCCGAATACAGCATTATTTTAGCAAGAGCTTCATATCTTGCACATTCCCTCAGCATGGTTCCACAGTTGAGAGCAATCTCTTGATGCTCATATCTGAAACATGACAACACCACATCTCACAACTTCTGTACTGGACAGGCAGAGATTCCTTCAACATCTTCTAATTTTAAGGGACTCTTTTTGACACATAAGTATTCAATATTTAATGTTTGATGGGGAGTAAAATTTATGGCCTGTGGGGTAATCGAACCCAGGACCTTTGCATTATTAACATGGTGCTCATGGTGCTCTGGTGCTTCTGCTTAACAACGCCTAGCACAGCACACAGTCACACATGCTGCTTCTTTAGGCTATCAAATTTTGCCCCCCCCCCGTATTCCCCTGATATATATGGCACCCAGTGACTTCTTCTTCTTTCCTAGGATGAAGAAACCATTGCGTGGCACACATTTGCAGAATGACGAGGTGATTTATGAGGTGGAATGTTTCCTGAGCAGCCAAAATGCTGACTTCTACAACCAAGTGCTCTGTCAAGTCATCCATTGTTGGGAAAAATGTGTCGCATTGAAGGGTGAATATGTAGAGAAGGGGAGAGGTAGAATTGGAACCGAAAAATTCAATGCCACAGTTGGGATTTGAACCACAGACCCTCCGCTTACACACGGCTTGTGTGATTAAAATCTGGTAAGCAGAGGGTCTGTGGTTCAAATCCCAGATGTGGCATTGAATTTTTCAGTTCCAATTCAACCTCTGTTGCCCGCACATGGCTTGTGTGTTTTAAAAAAAAAACACCAACAGTAAGTTTGTTGGCATAAATAAATAATAATGTAGAGAAGAATTAATATCATCACCAAGTTTCATGGTTGCAGCTCAATTTTTTGAAGTGATAATTAAAACTTTATGACTACCCCTCGTATGCCCATAAAAATGCTGTTTTGCTAGAGTTTACTAGTGTATATTATAAATAATAAAATGCATAGCCATCTTCATTTTTCTTTGATCTCCAACTGCTAGAGTACCTTAAATTTTTAATTTGTTAATCTACAGGATGTTCTTTCAGATTGGGAGTATATGGAAATCAATTGCAATTTAACTTACAACTTACCCTGCCATTAGAGTGAAGAGGATCTCAGGCTTGGTGCATATGTATTCCACTGTAGGTGATCTGGTACCAATCTGGCGCCGCAAGATGTTATTGAATACTTGAGCCACATCTTTCTTCCCCTATGGAGGGAAGAGGTACATGGATTTAAATCTGTGCAATATATAAGCTATTCTGTACTCACTATGTTTGGGATATTATTTTGTGAACTAAGCTAGATCATAAACTTCACTTCAAATATATGACTATACCCTTCCCATAATAAACATATTTAAAGTAAACAAAGACGAGAGCTAGCCCCAAGCACATGGCTGCAATGAATACAACAATTGGATCGTATGGGTCAGACAGAGAAATCAGCAATTGCAAAATATGCCATACTCGAAGAAGGGGAACACATCATCCAGTACAAAAACACAGACATTCTGGCATCTACATCCCGTTATTATTCTCACTTATTCTGTAAAGCCATTGAAACACAGAAACATAAAAACATCAATTGCAAAGAGAAAGACCTTAAACTAAGCAGAATACGGCAAGCAGCACTCACAAAAGTCAAAATCAAAAACTCTACCCAAGTCAATCAGGTGCCAGCAGACCACAGCACACCGTCAACACAAGTCCAGACCAATAACAACACACCTCCCCTCCAGCCATTGATATAAATACCATAGCCGACGGTGCAACCAGTGCTGTCGCTGTTGAAATCTCCACCAGGATACCTCAACCTCGCCGCCACTGAAGATGTCTGCCGCAGTTGCAGACGAAACGTCTGGGAAGAAGGAGCCCAGTACACCACAGCCCACAAGCCCAGATCACACTGCATCTAGTATCGACACCAGTTGCGAAAGCCTTAGAGTACCCTAACATCTTGTTTAACATTTAGTTAGAAGTTTAACATAATGTTAAAATTCTGCAATTAATGATTTTACACCTAACATCTTGTTAACATCAAATGCAACTACAAACGGTGGCTTTCAAGAAGGCAGTGACTGACTGGCTTATATGGCTTACCATTACTTTATTTTCTGCCCATCCCTAACATGTAGCACTTTATCTGAGACATTTGGGTTGATCATAAAATAAATTTTTGCACATGAAATCTCTGGTATGGCTGCTGTGGGATTTACTGTATTTTATTGCATAACTATTCTACTTTTTATGCTTTCTACACAATGATAGTTTCTTGGGCTAACAGTCAGATCAAATTTGGGTAATTGCCCCTGCTTTCAGTGACCAACTCTGCCAAATTTGGCCTGGCTGTTAGCCCGAGAAACTATCATCAGTAAACAATGTTGGGAAAAGCACAGGTCTATTGTGGCTACCACCCCCCGGAAGGCAGGGATGAAATGAGGGAACTGAAGGGGTGCTATCAGACCCGCAGCTAGCCAAGCAGCCAGCATCACACCTCGAGTCTGAGGTGGTATCGTACGAAGTCCAGACACCACCCAGTACCGAGAACAGCGCAGTCATCCATGCCATCTGCCCAACACTGCCCACACTACATGCCAGGAACTGCACCACCTGTAAGATGATAAGGAAATGGAATGAAAGGAAATGATGGAAAGGAAACTGTGGTATGTAATAATGCACCCCAGCATTCACCTAAGTGACATGGGGAAATCACAGAAAAACCCATATCAGAGTGTGTGGCCATGGGGATCAATTCCATGACCTCCCGAATGCGGGCCACAGAATTTACTGCCTGAGTCATCCCACTCAGTAAACAACGCTGGGAAAGGTTCAAATCATTAAAAATACATGGTACAACCATTATGTGAATATGAGCATTATGCCAAGAATAAATTATTTAAGACTGGCCTTGCTGACTTTCAGCAAATAGAGTATGGTTAAGGCAATAAATGTGAGTCTGACCGTATTGAAGAACGTGCACATTACTCTGCTCATAGCTGGAAAAAAAGGAGAAGGTGTCATTGACACCGCAATGCAAACGGCCACTTTGGTAAATATATACATTTAAACAAAAAGAGGAAAATTAAGAAAAGGAAAATGTGGCTTTGGATTTACTGAATTAAGACTCATCTACTATTATTTACAACAGTATTTTCAATATTTGAGAGGTAGAATCAGAACAGAAAAATTCAATGCCACAGCCAGGATTTGAACCACAGACCTTCCGCTTCACATACACTTGCTCTAACTACTGAGCTACTGTGACAGCTTGCCAGTATGACACTGAATTCTCCAACCAATCCTAATTTTTCCCGGTAGACCACAAAGAGAATCTCACATCAGAGATAAATACCCCAAGGGTGACTTACTATCTTAAGTTAGTTTATTTCCTATTTCTTATTACAATATCTAGCATATACAGATTCATACATATATAGTATATCACAAATACAAAATCTTACATAGACCTTTTAGAGTTGCATTTTCCCATGCCCCATTATAATTAACCTGGGTTGAGTATATAATGGAGTATTTTAAAACTTGGACTCTATATTTTTGTTTCCCTTTATACCTTATACTATTTTTCCTAACTATTCTCATTAATTTTCCCTATTTTCTGAAGCCATTTTTGTTTTACCTTGTCAATAAATTTTCCCAGATTTATTATATTTTCTTCTAATCTTAAATTCAAAATTTGTTTGCCTCTTATTTCATTTGGTATGTTTTCCCACTTATGCAAAAGGAATTCATCTCTCCAAAATTTTGTTTTTTGACAATCAAATATATAATGCCAAGTACTATCTTCATTTTCACATGTTGGACATCTCCCCCTAATATATCCATTCTTTATACCCCTTAAGTATATTACTACTGTTGTAAACCATGCCATCCCTTCTCTTTCTACTTTATCACAGATGTCATCAAGCATTTGCCTACCACCTAGGCAGCCCGGGTTCGATCCCAGGTACACATGGGTATTTGTGATGGACGAAGCTGCATCAGGGCGGGTTTCCTCTGGTTTCCCCTGTCACTCATTCCACCAATTGCTCCATTATCACCTTTCCAATCATCGATTTCACCTGCAATTCATATCATCCTCTTTCTCATTCTCATACCTGGTGCTTGGCTGACCACCCACTTCCAGGTCTTCACTGTCTGGTCCATAGGTTCCTGTTCTCCCTGACAAGCATCTGACCCTAGGTACAGGCTTGTGAGTCCTAGGGGGTTTAAGTCCTACATAAGGAAGGGTAATCAGGTAAAGAAGAAAAAGAAGTGAGATTCCCTTTGTGGCCTCTGGGGAAAAACATGAATTGGTTGGAGCATTCAATGTCATACTGGCAAATTACCATAATAGCTCAGTGGCTAGAGCAGCCACACATGAAGCGGAAGGTCTGTGGTTCAAATCCTGGCTGTGGCATTGAATTTTGCAGTTCTGATTCTACCTCTCAAACAATGCCCACACATGGCATGTGTATTTAAAACACCAACAGTAAGTTTGTTGGCATAAATAGTATTTACAATACTTTTAAAGTGCATGTACTTTTTAACTGGAGTCGATACTATCAGACTATGGAACAAGTCCGTAATTTTGCCAGCTTTTCTGCAGCTCGATTACCATTCTGTTCTATGAATGCAATCCCTCTCAGTTCAAAGACTCTGTATAAGTTCTGCACTTCTTAAAATAGGCACTTGTTAGAATAACTATAGAAACAAACAGCTGTACACAGTTTCTGCACTTTAGGTACTTGAGCCAATCAGATTCATTGATGGACTAGCCAGCATCTTGGCAGTCAGCAAACTGACAGCACCGACAACAATGAATATATTACAATATGCTGCATACCTTGCATCCTATCCCATCAACCTAAAAGGTTTCAGTAGCACTAAGTTACTTTTTCAATATTTCTCAATAGTGAACATCTGGAACATTACTGCGACAATTATGCGGTGAAGTGCTCAAGTTGTAATTGCTTATCTATAAATCTAGGTGCAATGATTATACAATAAAATACAGTAATTTATTGAAAGTAAACAGACTATCCTTTTTACAGTATTACTATTTTATTGTATTAACCCCTATATATTTATTCAATTTTTATTACTTTCACAGGACTATACAGTAAAACATGCCTAAAACGGAACATGATCATTCCAGTAATATTTTTTCATTTTCACAGGTTTCCGTCTTACAAAGGGTTATACATATTTCAGTAACACAAAGTATAAAAAAATATCTTCGTATAGAATTAAACTCAAGGAATAATTTATAATAAAATTCTGTAAATAAAAAATAGGTTCATTTGTATGTTTTTGCTATATTTTCAACTTACATGTTATACATAATTGCAGTTTCTGCATTAGTTTCTTTTCCCCCCCACATATCCGTCAAAGTGCACTGTCGTGACTTCTTCACAAGAGAATGCTTTATGATCTCCTTTGCATCCTGCATCAACTTCAGGAGTTCTGGAACATTCTTGGAAGCTGCAAATTCCTGAATGTCACTCAACAGATAATGCTTCTCTAAAAGTGTGTATTGTTGGCTCCCTTTCATTGGCTTCATTGTCGTCCATTCCTTCCATGACTTCACAACTGCTGTTTCCAGCAGCAATATCTGCTGCACTTTGAATATCTTCAGCCATGGCAAGTTCGTTATCAAAGCACATAACTATGTGCTAAGCATAATGAAAATTTGTCTTAGGTTATTTATGCAAACTGTTCCACAAAAACTATTCCGTTGCTGCATTAGGAAGTTTTCCAGTTTAGAGTGTTATTTAACATAGGAAATAGCCCTGTTCCAAGATTTATTTTCCAGTTGTCCAGGTTTCCAGTATATAGCGGCCCGGTTTAGTCACGTTTTACTGTACTTATACTGCATACAAAATCTGAATGCTTACATTTCCCTTCTATGAACTTGGCTGCAATAAACTTACCTTAAAAACTTACAGAAATCACACAATTGGTCTCTTATGATGGGCTCACCTCAAAATCTATGCGATTGAGATTCTGGATGAGAAGCAAGAGCAGGTTGCTATTGTACAGCTCCTGTGCTAGCTGCGCCACGATTATGTCCGTCTGTGGTTCTGCATCAGAAGTGCCGTACAGCATATTCTTAATCAACACTAAGTTCTTACTGACATCCTCTTGTGCCTAAAATTAATAACATTAAACATTTTTATAAATGAATGGCAAATGAATAACTAACACTGTTGCCTTAAAAACAGACCTTAAGGAAATTACCTACGGGTTTCTCAAGAAAGAATCCAAAGAATTGTGACAGAAATTGTATGTTAAAATGCATTTTAAAAAAATCTGACGTGTTGCACTCACATGATTTTCTCTACTCTTGCACTAATCATTCTTACAAACTCTTATTCCTTTATCTTCTTCGTGTTAGTTGAGATAAACATTTGCAGAAATTATCTTATTGCTCGTTTTCTTGCACGTGTAACGGGAATATGGGAATACAGTAGACTTTCAGCGATAGTCAAATCTTTTAGTTTTCAAATTCCGTTCTCTTTGCAATGTTAACATATAACAAATGAATAGCGATGTTCCATTTGACATAAGTATAAGTTCTCAAAACTTACAGAAATAACAAAGAATATCTCCGAAATGGTTCCCTCTATAAAAAAATTTCTTCAGATACAAATTGTGTCTTTTAGCAAAATCTACATTTTTGTATAGTAAGATTTGGTCTATCTCTTACGGTTCACCAGTTATGCAAAAGTCATCCAGAGTAAATTGAACTTCATTGGCTATAGCCAGAAAATTCAAGATATGCATTTCATTTGTCATAAAAATATCTTAAAATATGGCATTTTAATCAAAATCGTTGAGCCATTTTTAAGAAAATCAAACTTTTTGAAAAATGTTTCATGTAAAGGGTAGTTTAGAGTGGAGCAATTTGCTTCAAAATCTTCATGTTGCATCCTTGAAATGCATTAAACTTAAATACCAACTTTGGCATTTAACTGATTTTTCATTTTTGAGTTGTGCTGTTCACAGACCGACAAAGAGACAGGCACACACAGATCTTTTTCTAAAAATGCTTTTTTTTGGATTCAGGGGGCCTCAAAACATATATTTCCGATAAAATCTCGACACCAAATTTTTGGGTGTAATATAATACTTCCTCTACTTTACTATACATAGTAGAGAAATTAAAACGATACCAATTTTCTTTCTTGGAAGTTTGAAAACAGTGTTGAAATAATTTAAACCAAAAAGGTGAGTCGATTAATAACACTACACATAACTTACTTATAATTTACCAGAACATGCTTCGGAGGCTGATTTTCAACCATTATCAACCAGACATCAACACGCCAGGGAGAACAGTCAATGTCCAGTTGATAATGGAGGAAAGTCAGGCTCCAAAATGTGTTCTGGTAAATTATAAGTAAGTGTTGTGTAGTGTCATTAACCGATTCACCTTTTTGGTTTAAATTTATACCAATATTAGACATGCTACGTTGTTTAGATATAATATATGTAAATAGCATATAAGCAATGCAATTATCAAAACTGTATTTCTTAATTCACGCCCTGAGTTTATGGTAATCGAAAGGAAATATGTTCGAGGCCGATTATAACTCTGTGACTGATGCATCACAATCAATAACAACAGTATCCAATGAATCATGGTAGCTATGTCTGTAACTAGGGAAATAAACAATTACCCCCATAGGGCAGTAATGAATGTGTCGCAAGAGACGCTCACGTATTAGAACTGTTCAATAAGAGATTTGTCAGTAATCCAATGGTGTTGGATGTATCATTGAGGAACGCCAGATTGAATACAGTGCACAATCATATTGTAAACATTTATAAATACCTGCAAAGTAAAGGAATAAGGATATTATTATTACTATTAGTATTATTACTATTACTATTATTATTATTATTATTATTATTATTATTATTACTATTACTATTATTATTATTACTATTACTATTATTACTATTACTATTATTATTATTACTATTATTATTACTATTATTATTACTATTATTATTATTACTATTATTATTATTATTATTATTATTATTATTATTATTATTATTATTATTATTATTATTACTATTATGCATCCAGGAAGTATTCAAATACATAGCTTCGGGACTCAAAAGTGTTACTTATTGTAAAAGTGTGAAGTTAATTTGTGAATCTATTGCGAGTTAAGGGCAATAAAATTGAATTAGCAGAAACCCCTGAACATTTCTTACAAATAATGATACCTTGTCCTTATTTGTCCGCTTTTACCCATAAACTCCTGAAGATAAGACTCATCGCAGCATCGCTAAAAGCATTTGGAAAAGCTGCTACACAATTAACAAATGAATAATAGTATATTGCAGTACTTGAAAAAAGCGTAAAAAACAATAAATCAAAACTGCTTTTCCATATTTTATTGGACATTAAGAAAAAATGAATTCTCTATGTGAACAATTAAAAAGCTACATGTAAGTTACTCGGGAAAAGCCTTTTTATCCACTCTTTTGTTAATGAATTTTGCAATGGATTCTTTACTTGAAGTAACCTCAAGATGTACTCAAGAAATAAAAAGAAGTGAATCACTTTTTAATGTTAACATGCCCAAGTGCACATTTAATATTTCAATCAATAAATAATTCATACATTTGTATATTTTGCTAAGGATTCGTTATTAACCAGTACAACTGGTACTGTACATATTAATGAGCAGTTTTAGGCATGTTGCCATGGATAAATGAATTGTAAATTTAGCTTACACTACCAAATATGTGTTAACAATGTGAGACAGAATATTGTAAGACACCAAAAGGAAATCATTTAATGCAGAAAAATATAAAATGAAGGCATATGCGGATGTATACAAAAAAAAGATAGCATCATGTAAAGTAGTGCTAAAATTGTTAATGGTGTCAGTATAGTATAGATGTGTAGACATGTTTTTGCAATGCTAGTGAATACGGATCTAAAAAACTGTGTAAAAGTGTAAAGACAATCAAAATAATACAAAAAGGTGTAACAAAAGTTAATCAATTACAACAAGTGTAAAAAGAGACGAAAAAGGTGCTAATAAAGTGACATAAATAGTGATGTTTATTCATTCCACCTAGTACCACACCCGGAGAGAAATAACAGTCCCATTGCCCAACTCGAAGCAACATTTGCATTATCAAAACAGCACCAAATGATTAACTTACATATCAAGTATTGCAATAATTATTACAAAAATTGAATTGGTGTTGAAACACTTAACATCACTTACAAGTACCTAAGTATATATCTTGCCCAGTTTCAAGAGCTTAACTTGCTCCTATCATCAGAATTGCCCAATTGATTCTTGTGGATGCTGTCTGATGTGCGGTTGTTTGAGTTGACATCTAGCAGTGGAGCAATTTAAGCTCTTGAAATATGTGCAAACAAATAAATGTTACAATTCCAGATGTGGAAAACTTATGCCAACCCTGATTTCTGCTCATGTGCTGACTACACTGAATTACCTTTTCTGCCTTTTTGTCGCCTCTCTCCAAAGCATTGACAGCCTCCTTCAGCGCCTTCACCACTTCTGCTGGACTCTTCTGGGACTTGCCAAATAGAGGCATGTTTTGCACTGCTCCGAGCTGACAGTAGTTTAACGTTCTGAATATCAACAGCTCACTCTTCCATCCACTCTGCTGTTAGTACACTAGCCTGTTGAGGCAAATGTATACACTTTAATTAGTATTTCTTGTTAATGCACACTTAGCAGGATATAGAAAAAAACTCTGACATATTACTTTCTCTGCCACGTACAAAGTATGTAGAGAGGGTATTGCATTTCACCCAAAAATGTAGTACCACGGTTCCAACAGAAATACATGTTCTAAGGTATCTCAAATAAAAAAATCTGATGTATTGCACACACATGATTTTCTCTATCCTTGTACTAACCATTCATACAAACTCTTATTCCTGTATCTTCTTCATGTTAGTTGAGGTAAACATTTGTACAAATTATCTTACTGTTTACTTCCTTGTAGGTACAAGGGGAATATTAGAATACAATGGGGTTTGAGCAATAGTGAAATGTTTTAAAGCTTTGAGATGTCGTTCACTTTGCAGGACTAACCTACAAAAATTAATAGCGACGTTCCATTTGAGGAAAGTATGAGTTCTCCAAAACTCGCACAAATGACAAGGAATATCTCCGATATGGTTCACTCTAGAAAAAAATGTATTCGGACATAAATTGTGTATTTTAGCGAGATCCACATTTATTGTAAAATAAGATTTAGTCCATATCTTATGGTTTACCAGTTATGCAAAAGTTATCCAGAGTAAATAGGACTACATGAACTATAGCAAGAAAATTCAAGATATACATTTCATTAGTCATAAAAATATGTTAAACATGTGGCATTTTAATCAAAATTGTTTGAGCCATTTTGGAGAAAATTGAAATTTTCAAAATAAACTTAAACACCAACTTTGGTTTTAATCAACGTTTCATTTTTGAGTTATGCTGCCCACAGACACAGACACAGACACACACACAGATCTTTTACTAAAAATGCTTTTTTTGAATTCAGGGGGCTTCAAAACAGATACTTCTGTTGAAATCTCGACACTATTTCCTCTACTTTATGTAGCAGGGAATGTAAAAAAAGCACTTTCAGAACAAAGGTCCACTTATGTGAACAGCATA
This sequence comes from Tenodera sinensis, assembly GCA_030765045.1. Lineage (NCBI taxonomy): Eukaryota > Metazoa > Arthropoda > Insecta > Mantodea > Mantidae > Tenodera > Tenodera sinensis. The sequence goes on from CM060974.1 coordinate 7,153,696, forward strand.
ATTCAAAATCAAAAAAAGTTGAATAAATACCAAATGTGATGTTTTAAGTCTAGTATCTTAAAATATGTGACAACCTCCCCAAACCCAAACTACCATTTAAATATAATAATTTTCATTATTTTTGATGGCCATGACGTAAACTTTAAAGAAACCTGAGTCCTGTGCTCTATAGTCAACTACTTTGCCCGACTACAAAGGGAAGCCATAGAAATCTACAAACACAGAGACAACTTCGGTCGGAAGGAAGAAGCATTCAGTGTGCAGAAAGCATGGATATTGGTCTTAGGTAATCTTTCAGACACACACAGTAGCTGTAACAAAACCCTGCCTACACCCGGCCTGTCAACCGATGCGAGTCAGGGCAACAAGCCTCGCCCACTCCCGCTATATAGGAGTGCCACATTTGCTGCTTCCACATTCAAACTCTGACCAGCGCAGATAACAGATCATCTTACCCTGAAGATGCCAAGTGCAGTACTTGGCGAAACGTCGGTATCTTCGATGACCTATGTACCACGGCCTACAAGCCCGGAAGAGATAAACTTAGCTGATAGTCATCTATATATATATATAAAAATGTTATGTTGGTTTGTGTATGCTTCAAAAATTCAAAAAGTTCTGCATCAATTTATAAGAAACTTTGACACAATATACAACCCGCTTCAAAGATTACTTTTATCTATTTCTTGCGTCAGTAACATACCTGCGACTGAAAGAAACAGTTGACTACGAATATGCGTGTCCAGCTTCAAAATGATAAGTTAGCCAAAGTATTCTCACGACAGTTATTAGAGAATGGAAACGGACAGCTGCCAATAGATGAGGCATGAGACGAATATTATTTCCTAATTATGTTTGTAATTTAGAAACATCAAAAGAAGAACTTATCGAAAAAGTATTTCCTAATATTCAAATTAATTATAGGAATCACGACTGGATCAGTGAACATTGCTGTGAAGAATAAAGATGCCTATCAACTTAACAATTTTGTACAATTCTGCATTCAAAGTAGGAAATTATATATAAATCGACAGACACTATTGTGGAAGCAGATGAAGTAGTTAATTAACCATAAGAGTTGATCTTTACAACTGATGTGGTAGATTCCTAATGATTTATTGCTTGAAGTGGTAGTTTTTAAAGGATATGTCCTTCAACCTTCATTTCTTTGGTTGTTTAACTACAACAATATAAAACATGATAAAAATGAAGTGTTTGTAACACAGGAGCACCTCAATCAAATCTTAAAACACTTGACATTTAAAACACTTTCACTCCACTTAATAATAAAATAGGATCAGCAACAAATGACATCTTACACCTGATCAGTGGAAAGAGTAACAGAACAGGCAATGATGGACTGAATGTCTCTCTGAAATTAGTCCTCGTTTATTGTTAAGTGGAACAATAGTGTTTCAATGCTGACAAGCATTTTAATATCTTTAAATTTTATTAACATGTGCTACTGTTTTAAGCTTCCATTAAGCGTGCACGTTGGTGGAGCACCATTGGTTGCGCAGGGCATATTTTTTTTGATTAGCTTACATTTCTCTTTTCTTTCCTTTATTACCATATTTAGCTTTATTTAGGTTGAATATATATATGGTTTTCATTAGTTTTATCTTACTACAAGATCACTAAAATGTATAATGAATACAGTATCCACCATAATTTGTACTGCAGTACATTTAAAGATATACTGTGATGCAAATTGTAATTTGAAGTGTATTTTCAACAACAATAAAAATAACTATCTTTGATAAGCACATGAATATATGAATATAAAACACATTATCATTACACAGGTTGCTAACGTCACCTTTGCCCGCCTCGGTAGCGTGATGGTTAGTATGTCTGCCACACGTTCAAGAGGTCGCAAGTTTGAATCTCGCTTAGGGTAAGTTATCCAAGTAAGGTTTTTTCCGGAGTTTTCCCTTATCCTGAGAACACAAATGTTGTGTAACTTAAAGCTCCATGGACCTCACGCTCATTTGAGTATCATTTCACCCACTTCATTCACCGTCCAATATTACATTACATTGGAGGATGTTAACAAAACAGAGGTCATCTTCCTATTCATTTTTATTATCAGTTTCTGGATCTAAAAATCTTGTTCCCAGTTTATCTTCAGAATGAGAATAGTCTGATTCTTACATGCTGTCATAAACGGGTAACATGTCAACATTATTACCACCACCACCACAAAGTAGGTGATGTCTTGGAATGCCGCAGACGTTGGAACTGCATTCAGTATTTCTGCCACCTGTTCCTGCAGGCCAGCTATCAGCTGCACATCTTCTTCTGTTGACCTCGGTTGTTGGCAACAATGATGGCAAATTGCTGGTGGAAGACTTCAAAGGTCGACGTGACATTGTATTTGGGTGGTTTGATGCAAGCAGATGTGTCGCATTCTGGTGTTTCAACATTAAGTCTTTCATCAAGCAAATGCTCAACCCTGGAGTTCAATTCCTTGGTGTTGCCATTGACTCTGCCTTCCAGGGTGCTAAGCCATTTGCAGACATCTTCCAGGGCGTTTACTCATTGGTAAAGGTATCTCATTCTCCCACCGAGTTCTTCCAAGTCTTTCTTCATCCCGGTCAGTTGCCCACCAATCATTGCCGATAGCCCTGACTTCACATCGCATACTATTGTTATCGACTTTTCTGTTGCAGATTCCAATTTTTGCCCTTATTTCTGCCATGTTATTGAGTAGTTGTTTCATTATTCTTCCAAATCCTTGGGATTTTCGAAAACATGCCTTTTACTCATGTTCATAATGAAGCTGTAATAGCTCTTTGCAATGAGGAAACAATATTGTACACCTAATGAGCAAAAACAAATGTCAGCAATATGTAACAAGAGTAGGCGCACAGGCTCTGCTTGACATGCAACTACCAATTAGTAATTTTTGCAGCCAAAGAAATGAACAGAAAAGGTTGTCAATGCAACAATCAATCAAGTAAGGTATAATGTTAAGTGTCCTAGTCACGCAATTGCATAGGTGTGTTCGTTTGAAAACTATACAATTTAAATAAACCTAGGGGACTCTCAGGCCTCTAGTGACCAACAAAGGTGTTGTTGTTGTTTTCTAGTGCCTTGCATCTGGCAATGAAGCCATTAGCATTCGTGCTTTCCAATACTTTTGAACTGTAGTTTCTTCTGATCTTAATGCTTCACAGGTCTTCAAGTGGTCTTCGTTCATTTCTACTGGATTGTTACACAGGACACATATTGGTGAGGCTATTCTCTAATCTCTACCTATTCTGTAGAGATGACTTGCTAAGCAGTCGTGATTTGTCAATAGTCGGAATAGTCGGAAGGCTGCAACTGCTGTTTTCCTTGGTCTCAGGGGGATTATATCTGGGTTGGAAAGTAGTGTAATTCATTTTTTATCTTTGGCATTTGTTTCTATTTCTTGTAGGTATGAATGAGAAAATTTTTTAATGATCAAGCGTTTTATTGAGGAATATGAGAAATTTAATTTAGACTTTTGTTTTATTGTTGTGCCTTTCTTTGCAAGTGAGTCTGCAGCTTCGTTCCCCATGACTCCTCAGTGTGCTGGAATCCATTGGAGATGAACAGTCTTATTAACTTTTTGGAGTTGTGTTAACATTTTGTAGCATTCTCTAACTTTTGTTGACTTCTTTGTAGTATTTGAACATATTCCCTGAATTGCAGCTTTAGAATCCGAAAGAATTACTGCCTTGTTAAATTTATTTAAGGGAAGATCTAATAATTGTCGGAGAGCAATGTGTATATGACCAACAAAGGTTAAACATTTCATTTTTATCATTAGTTTTATATTTTCTTCATCCATTTTTTAGTTACGTTAGTTTGTATAAAGACACGATTTTAACGATCTATACTGGTGCAGTGATGAATATAAAATTGGAAGGTGATGGCAGTTTCTTGATCTCTGAAAGTAAATGACTGGGGGGAAGCTTCTCTATGCATTTATGGGATGCCAAGCACAGAATAATACTACAAGCATTGTTCATGTGCAGTCCATTCTTGAGCTGGAAAGACTATGCAACTGAAAGAAAACAATTAGCTCTCTTGTATTGGCTTATGATGCAAATAAGCTCTCAATTTTACGAAGTGTGGGAAGTATCATGGCAAAGATGAAGACATAAAAGCTGTTACACCGCACAATCTCCAGAACTCAAGGCCTGGAATGTCATGTGTGTATTACCCATTGGTACCTTCTACAGAAATCTAAATCTTTTGGCGGGAAAGGTCATGGCATCAGTGTTCTGGGATGTGTAAGAGATTCTGTTTGTAGTTCTCTCCCACTGAGCAAACAATTACTAGAAAACACTATGCTAACCTCCTGGATCAAATACAACAAAATATATGCAAAAACAGGCCAGGTTTAGCAAGGAAGAAAGTCATCTTTCATCAAGACAATGTACGCCCACACAAGTGCTGCCACCATGGCAAAGTTACACAAACTAAGGTATAAATTGTTGCCACACCCCCACATTCAGCCAGAGCTGACAATTTTTTGTAGGTCTGGAGTAATCCCATTTCTTTGATGGGATCAAAGTATTGGAACATTGCTGGACCAAGTGCATTAATCTATAAAGAGACGAAAAATAAAGTTTCAGAGACATAAGTACTTTTTTTCTACTCCATACCGAGAAGTTTTCAAGCCATCCTCATATATGATCAGTTGTTCACATGGTGAAGTAACACTATCCTATTGTGAAACATTGAACGGGCAACGTAAGAGGAAAACTGCTGCAGTCCAAATCTTGCTCAAATTGGACAGCTCTTTCATCAGGACAATGCAACCACTCTTTGCACCATCAACAGTCAAATAATCACTGTGTTGGGCATTGATGTGATGCCACGCCCACCTTATTCACCACACTCAGCAACATGTGATGTCTAATTTGAAAATGGCACTTTGAGGTCATCTTCAGTGATCAGGAGTTAAACTGAATTTAGGGTACACTCAACAAACTATCCAAGAAAGGCTTTTAGGAACATTATGAACTGAATGCCGAAACCATTATACTCTACCTGAAGCAGAATACTTCTAGATGATTTGATTAGGTTACAGATATAAGATACTGTATGAAGATATATCTCTATATTTAAACGAGCAATTCTTGTATATAAATATATATATATATATTCCGCGCAACTTGGAAACAGCTCTAACAATTTCCATCAAATTTTGTATTCAGATAGGGTTTTGCTTTTTAAGTTCATCTATATCGGTGTAATTCCCGAAAAAACGAGATTTTACATAAAAAATAACATTTTTTATTCCCACTTCTACAGAGCAATTCTTGTATATATATATTCTCTATTTCAGAAACCGCTATAAAGAATTGGTTAAATTTTTGTATACATGCATATTACCTTCACAGTGTTTTCTCTACTCGTTTTTAGGTAACAAAAAAAAAAAAAAAACCAGTTTTATCCCCACTTTTCAAATAAGTCATACCATGTTCCATATGTTTGAAATAGAAATGCTATTACATTCACACTTTTTTCTCCTCGCATTTTTAGGTGACACATTCATATCTCTTTCTCTACTCACTCTTCTATAAACAATGTTCCATAAAAAACGTGATTTTACACCAAAAATAATTTTTATCCCCACTTTTAAAATAAGTCATACCATGTTCTGTACGTTTGAAATAGAAATGCTATTACATTCACACTGTTCTCTCTACTCACTTTTAAGTAACACATTCATATCTCTTTCTACTCACTCTTCTACAACTAAGTCCTACGGATCCCAAGGTCGCGGGTTCAAACCCGGCCCAGGTCGATGGTTTTTAAGTGTGCTTAAAAACGACAGCTCCATGTCAGTAGATTTACTGGCATGTAAAAGAACTCCTGCGGGACAAAATTCCGGCACACCGGCGACGCTGATGTGATCCTGGCAATTGACAGCGTCGTTAAAGAACAAAATAATTAATTAATTAATTACAACTAAGTCATACAATTTTGTGCATGTTTGAAATAGAAATGCTACATATTACATTCACACTGTTTTCTCTACTTACTTTTGGGTAACACATTCATAACTGTTTCTCTACTCACTCTTCTAGAAATAAGTCATACAATTTTCTGTATGTTTGAAATAGAAATGTTGCATATTACATTCACAGTGTTTTCTCTACTAACTTTTAGGTAACACATTCACATCTCTTTCTCTACTCACTCTTCTATAAATAATTTTCCATAAAAACGTGATTTTACACAAAAAACATTTTACCTCGCCTTTAAAATAATTCATACCATGTTCTGTATGTTTGAAATAGAAATGCTTTTACATTTACACTGTTTTCTCCTCTCACTTTTAGATAACACATTCACATCTCTTTCTCTGCTCACTATTCTGCAAATAGGTCATACAAAAAACAGGTGAAAAATGCCGAGCAAAGCTTGGTCGCCCAGGTACTACAAACATATAAGAAAAAGTCTTGTTGGACACATATTGACCCAGAGAAGATATTCTACAGATACCATTTCTTACTGTATAGGGTGTCTATTAACTATAGTTAATAGCTATTGGATCATTTCAAAAGGCTGTATTTTAACCAATAATTCATTAGCTTAAATAAAATATCATACCCCCATTTGAAGGAGGGAAGTTTGAAGTTTTGTGTAGTAGATCTAATTTCAATTTGTCATCTACTAATAAATGTATACACTGATTTAGGAAACCATGGCTGCTTTACAAATTGGTCGAGGCTGGTATATACTTGAATTTGTGGAAATAGATAGTGTTTTAGAGGTTTTCCAAGCATATAGAGGGCAATTGGAAATCCTACACCTCCCACATCGTCAATCCAAAGGTGGTACAATTTTTTAGCAAGATATATCTGTTATCAAGGGAAAGGGCGTGCAAGAAGGCCAAGTGTAAATGAAGAAATGATTGACAGAGTCCCTGAAAGCTTTGAATAGAGCCCTAAAAATCAGTACAGAGACCCAGTCAACAGTTGCAGATGTAAACATCAACTGTGTGGAGGATTGCACAGCATGGTATCAAGTTATTCCCATAAAAATCTGATGTGTTACACTCACATGACTCTCTCTACTCTTGTACTAACCATTCCTACAAACTCTTATTCCTGTATCTTCTTCCTGTTAGTTGAGATAAACATTTGTACAAATTATCTTATTGCTTATTTCCTTGTAGGTACAAGAGGAATATGGGAATACAGTAGTCTTTGAATGATAGTCAAATCTTTTAAAGCTTTGAGATCCTGTTCTCTTTGCACGCTTAACATAAAAAAATGAACAATGTTCCATGTCACCAAAGTTTTAAGATTTCCGAAGCTGACACAAATAACAAGGAATATCTCTGAAATGGTTCACTTTACAAAAAAATTTACTTAAACATAAATTGTGTTTTTTGTATAGTAAAATTTTGTGTATCTCTTACGATTTACAAGTTATTCAAAAGTCATCCAGAGTAAACAGGACTACATTGGCCTTAGCCAGAAAATTCAAAATATACATTTCTTTTGCCATACAAATATCTTAAACATATGGCATTTTAATCAAAATAGTTAGAGCCATTTTCAAGAAAATCAAAATTTTCCATGTAAAGGGTAGTTTAAAGTGGAGCAATTTTCTTCAAAATCTTTGTGTTGCAACCTTGAAGGACATTAAATTTTAATACCAACTTTGGTTTTTAACTGACTTCATTTTTGAGTTATACCGTCCACAGACTGACAAACACACATGGACCTTTTTATAAAAATGCATTTTTTTGATTCAGGGGGTCTCAAAACACATATTTCTAGTGAAATCTCAACAGTGAATTTTTGGGTAGAATTCAATACTTCCTCTACTACTTCCTGACCTTACAGAATGTGTTTCCTTCCTCTGAGGTTATGCTATAGATAGTGTTTACATCCTTCCAGCAGCAACATTTGAGAAGGCATACTACTCAAGAATATCACACGAGACTGACATTAGAGGGCGTGGTGTGAACAACATCACCAGCTGGATGTCTAATGCTTTACACATGGCGCTTACATCGAGTGCATCCAAGATGAATACACAACTTCAAATTTTTCTCTTTTAAATGGTGGCATATGGTGAAAATACAAACTTATGAAATCATCCAATAATTTGTAGACCCCTGTATTCTGTTTATTCCCAACCAGATGAAACTGATGAAGTCACACGTGAAATGATAATGCAGAATTAAACAAACCTATAGAAACACAAAGAAAATTGTACTTCTGTGCTGCAAAATTTCCTTGGAAATTAGGTGACCCTTGTAGTTTCAGTTGATTTGTTTCTTCATACTCTGTTTAGCATTGGTTCATATGACACATTGAATTGTACACTATCTTCAGCAAGAGCATTTGCTGCTTTGTACTTTCTCTACTGGTAAGTAGGGGAGGTATTGTATTCCACCCAAAAACTCGATGTTGACATTTCACCAGAAATATATGTTTTGAGATACTCTGAATCCAAAAAAAGGATTTATAGAAAAATGTCTGTGTATGTCAGTCTGTGGACACCATAACTCAAAAACAAAAAGTAGGTTAAAAACCAAATCAACCAAAGTTGATATTTAAGTCTTTCAAGGATGCAACATGAAGATTTTGAAGAAAATAGCCCTACCCTAAACTACCCTTTACATGGGACATTTTCCAAAAATTTTGATTTTCTTGAAAATGGCTAACAATTTTTATTAAAATGCCATATGTTTAAGATATTTGTATGGCAAATGAAATGTATATTTTGAATTTTCTGGCTATAGCCTATGTAGTCCTGTTTACTCTGGATGACTTTTGAATAACTCGTAAACCGTAAGAGACAAACAAAATCTTACTGTACAAAAAATGTAGATCTTGCTAAGGTGCACAATTTATGTCTGAACAAATTTTTTTTGTAGAGTGAACCCTTTCAGAGATATTCCTTGTTATTTGTGTCAGTTTCAGAAAACTTAAAACTTTCATGAAATGGAACATTGTTGTTCATTTTTTATATGTTAAGCGTGCAAAGAGAACAGGATCTTAAAGCTTTAAAATATTTTACTTTCAAAATCTACTGTATTCTAATATTCCCCTTGCACCTACAAGGATATAAGCAATAAGATAATTTGTACAAATGTTTATCTCAACTAACACGAAGAAGATATAGGAATAAGAGTTTGTAAGAATGGTTAGTACAAGAGTAGAGAAAGTCATGTGAGTGTAACACATCAGATTTTTAACATTTGTAATAAATTACTATCCTATGATCCCACAATCATTTCTGACACTTTCCTATTAATGACACTCTCCACCACTGTCAACCACTGATTTAACAAATGCAGGGCTGCCAACACAAGACTAATAAACACTTCAATGACAGATTTAGCGTAGCTGAGGGATTGAGGGTTCTAAGCCACATAGTGCAGCCAAGGCATGTGAAGTGACAATGCCACATAGTCAAAGGATCTTGTGCAGTACATGTGTGAGTAGCAGCTGTACTAAACTTGCGGCTTATAGATATTGTGCCACAAGGCTGGAAACAACAAGAAACCCAAAACAATACAAGTCTTTAAAACCGAAATACCAGCTTAAAATACTTACATAATACATTTGTTTCTATTTATACAACTTTTATATTCAATAATTTCTTGCTTTGTTATAACAATGCTGTCAAATTTTGAAAAAATACTGCTACCACCTCTATTTTACATTTATTACATTACAACATATGCACTATTACATAAGATCATAAAATATTAGGATAAACTTATTTGAACTGGAAAGTTTTACATGTTACACTGAAATATTACAACTACCATGGCACAATTTAACCTGAGAGATGATCAACATTTTACAGAACACAAATTAGAAATTACCTATATTAATTTGAATGTCAGTACAAATTTCTACCACCACTAAGACTAACCGCTTTCTTTAGCCTAGGTACCAAATTTCAATAAAATCTGACGTGACGGTTCATATTTCAACTTATTAGATTAACCGACATATTCCCTAATGCTTGAAAATACCAATAACATAAACATAACCTCACTACACTATAATTTATAATTGCATTTCTGCTATGTAACTTAATACAATTTATTGCGGCTACTGAAATATGTCCTTAGGTATTTGCTCAGCCAAAAACTTGCAATGACCCTCGATTTAGTTACCGGAAATTTAAAACTACTGTCTTAACCTATTCTTTTTTTCTCATACGGTGCTATAGTTAAGTGCAAATTTGCGTCAAGAGTAGAACCTCAATTGTGTATTTCAGATGCATATTTATGACATAATACTTTTAATAACATGCATAGTTAGCCTCTGCAGTCTCTTTTAATAGCATGATTTTAATATTTTTACTCCAAAGAGCGAAATGAAGTGCAATAGCAAATTCAGAACTTGAAGTAACAAGTACTGCGCTTAAACTGTAAGTTTTTCTTTATTTTGAGAACTATTAGGTAATAAAGCAGTTGTCATTTATAACAAACATACCTGTATTTTTCAAAGACTAGTTATATCCAGAAGGCTACAATCGGAGTTCCATGCGACACGTTTTTAATTTTCAAATATTGAAGGCCAACACAAATTTAAGTGACGTGTACAAAAATCTTTCGCGGTGCGAATTATATAATTATATCATACCGATATCATGGTTACTTCAAAATAGCACCCCATGAATTGAAGTGTATCACACTTTCGACCTTCTAAACTAAACCTTTACAATTCATGTATGTATACCACAGCCACGTATACGCAATGACTGTTCAGTTAATCATAAGAACAAGATGACATGATGACTATTCGTATGCTGTGATAAAACGATTCAGACCACTCAGACCATTTGATCTTCGAGCCAGATAATATGACGATCTACCAATTTCGATTTCAGTAATGACCATGGTCACAAGGATAGCAATAGGTACTTCTTATTTTCCTCGTCCTTGTCTCCTCAGGAGATTTTGAAAAAATAGGTACTTATTATGGTCGTATCTACAGAATGAAATTTTGAAGAGTCCAGAGCAAAATCTTCAGTACCTAAGATTTTTGTTCAAGATTCAACTCACACTGACAGAGGCACCTGACCCACTAATCCCAAGATCACGGGTTCAAGTCCGGATCGATGTTTTATGTGTGCTTAAATGCAGCAGCCCCATGCCATTAGATTTAATGGCAAGAAAAAGAAATCCTACGAGACGAAATTCCCACACACCGGCGGCGCTGATATGACTAGCAATCGATAGTGTCGCTATCAAACGAAATGAATTAGCAGATGTACATACTTTAATACCCAGAGCCTATTAAATATATAACCTCGTGTTTCGTTTCTATACAGAAACAAGTTCTGTAAATGCCAATGATGCTGTTCTTCGGAATTTTGGAACTACTAAAATTAATGAAATGTTCCATGCTGAATAGGTTCTTCATCGATGTCCACAAAGTAATTAAGTGCTTAGTTTCCTTTCTGCTGCGTAAACAGACGCTAACATTTTAACAATTTGCAACATTCTTGATTTCAGTATCACCACAGTGTGATTCATGATATTAAATTCGAAGACGGGAAAAAACTAATGCGATTTCAAAACGATCTCTGAAAAATTAATCTCCATCCAACCAATCTTTAGAGACTATCCGAATTCCAAAACCACCAACAAAACTTTCAAGCACGTTAGAAAGTCCAGTTCAAGCTAACTCTCCCTGGGCTAAAATTTAAGTCCGTTTATATTTTATGATATTGTTAACATCTCTTTACGGATGTTTCCCCTACTAGGTCGATCGTGTTCAAGAGCGCAACAGATGTCCCCCCGTGGTCCTGAGGTACCTAACTTGCTAGCCTTGCCTCCCAAGAGTCTCATGTTCAAAGTCGGGGGAAGGTGAATTTTTTTTTTTTTTTTTCCTTCGTGCATGGCTTCCTTAGGAAGGAAAGTACAAGCAGTGGTGATGGTGGTAGATTAACGGCACGTAAAGGAACCTCACCCGATAAACGAGGTCTCTGAGCAAAATCGATCTTTCATAAAATAGTCAACAGGCGCTCTGCTTTTATGTGTTTAATATTATCATTCAGCTAAAACTAAGAACAACGTCCTCAAATATATTCATTGCTATTGCTTCACAGACAATAACTTTTTGTGTTGATGCACTCTAGCACATTTTCTGGTCCGCCATTTTTACCATCGTCATGTACACGACGATTCCATTATATATTTTTAGTTTCCTTCCTCTCAAATTGTCCGAAATATTTGTTGCAATTCCTTTGCGTTTAATAACTATTTGTTTGAAAGTTTCTGATTTTGATCAGAGGGTTTTACATTTTGTACTTGAAGGCGGCATACCTCTCATGTATGTCTCTTTCATCAGTTGTCATCACACAATTCTCATTGACGCTGCACTTTCCTCTGATTCCTTTTTTTAATTAACGTCCTCCAACGAAATGTCATATCGGTGAACGAATGAAACGGAGTGAAATGATGTTCAAATGAGCCCGACGTCCATGGAGCTTTAAGTTACCCGACATTCGTCTTCTCAGGATAAGGGAAAACCTTAGACTAAGCGAGATTCGAACTCGCGACCTCTTGAACGTGAGGCAGACACGCTGACCATCACGCTACCGAGGCGGGCTTCCTCTGATTCAGGAAATACCTAGGCTCCTTACCACAGATACACATAGCGATGCGTGCCGTTTATTTGTATGGCAACGTTTCTTAGTGGACACAGTGGCCGACATGTCCGCATTTCTCCCTACCGCTGGGGATAAAATACAAATAAAAATAAATTTAAAAACCAATCCTAAGTGCCTTCTAGGAACTGCCAATGAAACACCAATTCACACCTACGTAAACGCCTGATACAATCCATTCAGAGTTGAGACGTACATATTTTTGAGAAGTCATTTATGATCGTTGACATTCAGCCGCCTCTTCTTGGTGCCAAATTTCTCAATCATTATGGGTTACTGGTTCACATCAAACATAAGCGCCTAATTGACAGTATTATACAAGTTTCATCCCTCGACACTCCAGGGACTTATTTAAACTCAAATGTTCATTTCCTGAATCCTCAGAATAAATATTCATATATACTTCAGGGTTATCTAAGCTTAGTATGTGACAGCCCAATTTTCCAATTGCCAGATAATCAAATTTGTGTTCACACTATATTAACATCAGCACTGCAGCTAAAATCAAATACAAACGATTATCACCTGACAAACCAGGGCAAGCCAAGATGAATTCCAATAAATTATAGGTATCTGCAGGCTTTCGAAAACCCCCTGGTCTTCTCTTTCGTATTGTAACATTGGTGTAGCTTCTATGGAGAAAGCTTCCCATAGACTAGTAACTCCGTGGCGTAACGTCACGTCATCAGGGCAACAGAGAAAGGCCATGTTAGAAGTGATGGACAAAACGAGTTTTGAGTGTAATTGCATTGGCTATGTGAGGCCATACCTATTGTAAAGTTTGTGAAATAAAATAATTAAAAAGTTAATAGCGTCACACTGGTGTCAGGAGTGAAACGAAAGCCACGAGAGCAAGATGGAAAAGAATAATGAAACACTACTGGGTAGCATGGCAGAAATGAAGGCAACAACGGAATCCTTAACGGAATAGTCGGCAACAAATGTCCAATATGAAGTCAGAGCTATCGGCAATGGTTAACGGACAACTGACCGGGATGAAGAAAGACTTGTAAGAACTCGATGGGAGGATGAAACATCTTTACCAACGCGTAAACGCCCTGGAAGATGTCGGCGAACGGCTTAGCGCCTTGGAAGGCAGAGTCGACGGCAACACCAAGGAATTGAACTCCAGGGTGAAGCACTTGCTCGATGAAAGACTTATGCCGGGATTACGATGAACTTTACTTAATGTGACTTGACGCGACGGGACGTAACGTGAAGTAAGAGATTAAGCAGGATTATTAGGATACACTTAACGTAAAGGGAATTCTTCTGATTGGTTATTAAACTCAGAAGGAAGGCCAATAGAAGAAGAAGAAGAAGAAGAAGAAGAAGAAGAAGAAGAAGAAGAAGAAGAAGAAGAAGAAGAAGAAGAAGAAGAAGAAGAAGAAGAAGAGAGGAAAAAAAAGAAGAAATCTTGGTAACAATGCATCATTGACCAACTCAGCAGACATGGCGGATATACAAAGTAGCTGCAATTTTCTATTTTGTGGTTATGTTTATCTAAAAATGGAAAGAAAGAGAACACGAAGCTCAGTTTTCATTGAAATATTCCTGATGACGAGCAAGTTTACTTTTCTCGAGTGTATTACCAGAATACTTACCACTTATTGTTTCTGCAATAACTTCCCATACCCTTTGCTTTAAAGCTGGGTTTTTAAAAGCCGCATTACTCTTATCATAAATTTCGGGTCTAGCCATTGCGGCTTCTATTAAATTGCAATCATCCATTATATTAAACTGCTTAACCTATAAACAGACACGTGCTCTTGTTTATGAGTTGAATCTGCTGTGTTTACCGCGTGAAATAAAACAGTGTTGATCCTAAGTTACATAGAGAAACATGATTTATTACTCCATAGTACTTAACGTGAAGGATAAAGTTTGACATTGTCAAACTCTTAGGTTACGTCACGTTAAGTCGTCCATAAGTATAGCTCTATTTAATATAATGTGTTAGACTTTCCCGTTACGTCCGGTCATGTAACGTTAAGTTCATTGTAATCCCGGCGTTAAGAACCTGAAGGTCGAGACGCCAGGACGCGACACATCTGCGTGGTGTCAAACCGCCCAAATACGATGGCATGTCGACTTTTGAAGCGTTCTGCCGATAATTTGCCACCGTTGCCTCCCATTACCGATGCTCAACACAAGAAGCTGCGCAGCTGTAGCTGGCCACCAGGAACGGGCGGCAGAAGTACTGAACGCGGTTCCGACGTTGGTGGCGTCCCAAGACATCTTGGAGGCTCTCGAAAACCTGTATGGAGATTACCGCCTGGCTGCACACAATCTCAGCCAGCTTAACCCTTAGTTGGTAACATGTGAACAAAGGGCGCTAACAATAATATCCGTCTGGGAGACTAAGATGACAAAATCTTGCGTTTTATATCCACGATTGTGAATGCAACAATTTAAAGGCTTGATGAATTATATTACTAATATTTTTATCGCGTTTGCATCATATCTTGCAGTCAATTATGCAGAACTTACAAAATTAAATATCAGTATTTGGGAAAAATTGGCGCTAACAGTAACATCCGCCTAAGAGACTAAGATGACAAAAGTTTGCCTTTTATGCCAACTTTAGTGAATCTCGAAAATAAATAACAATTTAAAACATTGATAAACTATTAATATTTATTTTGATTCAGTTTACATATTTTGCAAGAAATAATGAAAAGGTTACAAAAATCAAACATTAGTGTGTTAGGTACCTTTACAGTAATATCTACCTGTGAGACGATGTGGCTTACACGTGTACAATTATAAAACAATACTATTGCGGAACTAAAACAGTGAAGTCCACATAATACAAAGATCAACTCTCAACCAAGCATAGCTGAAATGTAAGATCAAATTATCATTGCATATGTGGCCATTATATGCTGAGAAATTGTATATCTGCCTCAGGGACCGATTATACCATCTAAGGGTTAAGTCAAGGGGAGATGCTGCAGGAATTCGCTTTGGAAATTAAACAACTAGTAAATAAGGCCCTGATGAACCTCCCGCCCGGATACGTGTCCCAGAAAGCTGCCCTCTCCTTCGTCAACGGGGTGCGGGACCCGAGATACGTCAGCGCCTAGTGCTCGGCGAGTACAAAACCGTCCATGATGATTGCTATGCTGAGGAGGAAGCGACCAAGGTAGCAACCACCTGAACGCTAAGGACCAGTAGCCTCCGATATGACGGGGTAGAGGAAGAACACAAGGCCGCCGCTGGAGATTTACAGTGGTGTGTACTGGGAGTGTGACCAGCGAGGACACGTTACGAGGAACTGTCCACACCCGGTCGACGAGCAGGCGGAATAAGTGTCGGCATGACGAGGCTGTCATTGCCAACCCCGCGAGTGACACTGCGCGCTTAGTGCCGGAGGATGGATGATAGCCTCATCGCGGATGGATGGGTACAAGGGAAGCGGTGCCAGACACTGATAGATACGGGTGCAGCCGTGGCCGTGATTCGACCTGACGTGGCAAAAGACTTACCGTCGAGGATACCAAATTGACCCTACCAGATAGTGACGGCATCGGGCGACACCTTGCCTATAGAGAGGAAGGCCTGGCTGGAGTTGGCCTTTGGGCGGAGCGTTACAAGTCTGTCAGTGTTCGCCGTAAGGGTGATTGAGGAAGTGACACTAGGACTGGATACCCTCAGGAGTCACGACGCGACGGATCTTGCGAATCGGTCGAGGCGAGGTGACGCTTCGGAACCCAAACGAGTAACCAGGTATGTGCACGGTAACCCTGACAGAAAATGTGGTAGTACCCACGAGAAGTGAGGTGCACCTGGGAGGGGAAGCTGTCAGGGAACTCGGTACTATACCGGAAGACGCCCGTAGACAAATTGTGCGTTGCCAGGGCGTTGTTGCCTCGCTGGAAGTTAGTGCCTGTGAGACTGCCGAATCCCCTGGACAGCGATTGGGGTATACAAACCGGAATGGAGCTGGGGAAGGGAGAGCCGGCTGTGAGTGTGACATCATGCGATGGACTGGTGGAGCCAGCCCCATCGCAAGACCTGGGGTCCCAGCTGAAAGATTTAATGAAGAGGGCGGCCGCGCATCTGACCGGAGAGCAACTGGAGAGAGACAGACATCTACTTGGACTTATCAGTCAGTTTTCAGTCGATGGAACGGCGATTACGGTGGTACCAACGGTGTGCTCCATCAGATCGATACCGTCATCCAGCACGCCCAACCTATCTGGCAACCATCAAGATGTGCTCCTCTGGCAAAGCAAGCAGGGGTACGGGACATGCCGAAGTACATGAAATCTAGGGGAATCATTGAAGAGTTCGACAGCCCTTGGTGCTCTCATGTAGTACTAGTGAAGAAAAAGAACAGTGAAATTAGCTTCTACCTGGATTACCAGAATTGAACACTGACACCCAAAAGGACTGTTTTCCCTTACCCCGGATTGAAGACACTCTGGACACTCTTGCTGGTGCCCACTGGTTCTCGACTTTGGACTTGAAATCTAGGTACTGGCAGGTGGCTCTGGACTCCAGAAACAAGGAGAAGACCACATTGTCAATGGGCAAAGGGCTTTGCCAATTCACAGTCATGTCCTTTAGCCTTTGTAACGCGTCAGCCACCTTACAGCACCAAATGGAATCAGTGATTAGGTGCCTGACTTATGATGCCTGCCTGCTATACCTGGACATCACCGTGACTGGAAGCAGCTTGGAAGATCATCTGGAGAGCCTGAGAAAGGTGTTATGAAGGTTACAGGCAGCCAATCTGAAGCTGAATGCCAAAAAGTGCCAACTGTTCAACAAGGAGGTTCACGCTTGGGTTGCATAGTTTCTCCCACAGGGATAGCCATGGAGCCTTTAAAGACTCAGACTGTGGGAGACTGGCCTCGCCCGAAAGATTGACAACAGTTGCACAGTTTTCTGCATCTGTACAGCTTCTCCAACATCACGAAGCCTCTCACTCTGACTGAAGAACACTGGCCTTGCATGTGGATGGAAGATACCATGGTGAGACCAATCTTGGGCTATCCGAGTGTTTTGTGGGAAAACGAGATGGGCGTGGATTCTTGTGCATTGCTTAAATCAGTGGTGCTAATGGAGAAGACATGAAGTTTAGCTCATACCCCAAGGAGCTTCTATTCTCTAGCTCTGTGTTGCTGCACACAGAGATAGAGGGTGAAAGTAGAATGACACCATGGGTCACAAATTGGCATCTCTGGATTAAGTGGAGGTTCATCAACCTTGTTCCTCCTCTTTGCTACAGTTGTACAGTTTGGTAACTTGGTGCTAGTTTGTAGTAAAAAAAGGGTTAAAGTCTTGCATGCCATTATTCAGGAAACTTGGTATACTCAGGTTGTCATGTGTTTATATATTGGAGACAACACTGTTTGTAAAAAGAATAGAGACAAAGTCCAAAATAATGGCGTTTACATCCATGACAGTTGAAAGAGCAAGGACATACACTTAGTTCCAAATAGAACCACCATGTGTAAAAATAGAGTGCTTCACTCGAGCATAATGATCGATTATTCACTTCCAAATGGCATTAAATCCATAGATAACTATAAAGCTTTCAAACAGGCTTTCTTGCAGGAGCACTGCTTCTACGCTATAAAGGAAAATTTGGAATGTAATAAATATCCATTGCATAAGAGTACTGTTTAGATAGCTTATTTGGATCACACTATTTCATAGTTATATATATATATTATAATCATAGTTGTATATATTATAATAAAAATCAAATATTTGCTAAATTAATGTTATAATTGACATCCTGTATCACTGTATTTTGCACAAGACTGATTTTATGGACAAATAAATTGATTGATTTGTGGCTGTTCTTTGTTGACCTGTGTTATTACCTCAGGCTCGTAGGAGACTGTGTTTAGTACTTCGTTATGTGTCGAGCTCACTAAATATAAACTTATGTATCATGTCATAATGAATACTCTACAATGTTTCTCAATAATGACATTTTCTCAAGACTGTGCTGAAGAAAAGTATGAAGTGAAACAAATAAGAAGATGTGTCAAATATTAATATAACTTAAATGGCTAAGAAGAAAACTATAATATACAGAACATCCAATAAGAAGTTCAATTTCTGAAAAGTATGAAAAACATGACTTACTTTGTAGCGAGATTTTGTTTAAAGTGATGTGTAATAATATCTAAACAGCAAAGTGAATTAGATTTACTGACACTACATCACTTACTTATTAAAAAAGGGACATGTTTCAAGAGCTCAGTTGCTCTCATTCTCCATTTGATGTTGACTGCTGGAATATTGTGTCGTCATATTGGAGACTGCAATATTGTACTCTGGTATCTTTTCCAGGAAATAATAAAGAAAAATGAAGACAGAGTCTTCAACTTTGAGTTGTGCCAAAGTGACAACTATGCTTATATACTTGTGCTTATTTCTTTTAGTTTTATTTCTCTTCCACTCCCATATTTAACTTCATTAGCTTAAATATACATGGTTTTAATAGTATTATCTTACTAGATAGATCAAGAATAGATAAAATGTAGTATGAATACAGTTTATATTATAATTTGTACTACACTACATGGAACGAGAATAAATTGCAACAACTTGTAATTTGAAATGTACTATCGATGATGATGGTGATAGTGGTGGTGGTGGTGATGGTGGCGGCGGCAGTGATAACAATGATAATATCTTTGAAAAGCATATGATGTTGCCTATAAAATACATGTTATCACATAGGTTGCTTTTATCCTCACCTTCATGATCAGTTTCTGAATCTAAAAGATGTCATTCTCAGTTTATCTTCAGGACTGGAATCATCTGATTCATATTATTTGTCGTACATGGTTAAGGCATCATCACAAGGTAGATGACGCACTTCTTCCAAATCCTTAGATTTTGTGGATCATACTCCTGTTTGTGAGAAGTAGTAACATACTACTTGCAATGGCAAAGTAATATTGCACTACTAACGAGGAAAAACAAATATCAGCAATATGCAACGAGAGGAGGTGTAGTTGACCTGTGCAAATATAACTGCCAATTAGTCATTCTTGCAGCTAAAGAAATAAACATATAAGGTTGTCACTGCAACAAACATTTTGGTAAGATATAATATTACATGTCCTACTCAGGCAATGGCATAGGTGTGTTTATTCAAAAACTATAAGGTTTAAATAAACATATGATTTCTGAGGCCTCTAGTCACCAAATATCAAGTTTAGCACTTAACCAGCTTTTTGTTTTTGAATTAGGCTGCTCACAGACACAGACACAGACACACATTTCCAGTGAAATCTGGACACTGAAGTTTTGGGTGAAATATAAAACCTATGCATAGAGAAAGTAATAAGTGATGGTAGGTAGAAAAAGTAGTGTGTAAAACAAGTATAACAAACCAGGAATAAGAACTATTAAGCTAACATACATTTTATTATTTTTATTTATTTCTTTTAAATCAGTTATTTAATATATTACTGTTTTAAAAAGGAGGGAATTGTATTAAAAAGTTCTATTTGGTAAGCATTATATGCTTAGCAATTATTTCTTAGGCACCTAAAAAAACTTTCTTATAACACTTACATGCTTATATTTCTGTGCACTCACACTTGGGTATGTTAGTGCTGGTCCCTATGAATAAACTTATGGTTAAAAAGGAAGCTTATTTTCAGAATGCGAAAATAATGCAAAGAGGGAAAATAAAGAATATATGAAGGAAATAATTATAACTATAATACAAAGGAAAATTACATGTAAATTACAGTACAAATAGTTTAATATTACTTTATGTTACAAATTGGCAGTGTTTTCAGACAGAACTTAGATGATGACAAAATATATTAGATGAATAGCTGATATCCCTAAATTAAACTATCAAGTGATAACAATATAAATTTTCAGAGCAGGCACAGGTGCGTAAAACCTAAGATTTACATTACAGCTTGGATAGGCAGTGATAAAGTATCTCAGTTAATCTAAACCATCTCAATTGTATCTTTTATTATTATTTCTCTGTTGTGAAAAATAATGGTGCATACCCTTTCAAGCATCTGATATATTTCTGTCAATAATCTGTAAATGAGCATTATGGACAGAGTTGTCAGACTGCAAACGCAGCATGCAACATCTGAAATGCAAGGCAATGTTTCCATAAACATAACTTTAACTAGAAATAAAGATTTCAGCTTAATATTATGGGAATATATAAGAGAATATTGAGAAAGAAAGAAGAGAAAAAATTACAGCAAATAAATCACTCGACTAGAGCTTTTATAATTGATACATTTCATTGGCACAATTTGATTGGAGATTCCCATCCAACTCTAAGAGAAAACTATTATGCTTAAATAATTTTTAGGAATTTTACAAAAATTACGACAATTACATCACTGGTATAGCGAATATAAATACACATTTTATAAAACGCTTTGTAAGTGTTAAACATGTAAAACTAGCAACTGGTTTTATAATTGTCAGTCCACTGTCCTCAGAAATAAATTCATTTATACACTTAAGTAAAAATAAAATTAAAAAATAATAAAAAAATTACATATAGCACCAATAGAATTTCACAATAGCAAAATTAAAAGAGACTCATATGCCTAGCTAAGGGAACTGTTCAAAAGAATGAGTTTCTTTTAATCTTGATGTAGAACCACCTCTTACTCTAAATTTAGCCTGTTAATACTTAGTCTATGGCCACAACACTATTATACACTTTTTTCTCGTACCATACACATGGATATTGGCATATTACATATGTGAAGAAAGCTATTATAAAAAGCAGGAACACTTGATGGTCTCTACTGCTGTTGATGAACACATATGCACTCACCCACTTCCTTCATTCTATGTGATAGGGTTTAGGATGAAGGACCTGAGTGAAGTTGGCAGTACCCATTTCAGTTGCCGATCACTTGAGAATTGCTGTCTTTGATCTGCCTATGTGTTCTTGATGCACACCTGACAGCGACTTACTCTTGTCCTGAGAGATCCAGCTTTAAGGGTTTGACTTTGTGGTGCCTGGAACTGTTCAGACTCTTCGATTGTTGCCAACCAGAAGCTGAATTTGTTGGCAAAGTAATGACATGTTCCTCTTGCTCCATTGCATTCGATGAATGGAGTGGCTCGGAAATCTTCAAGACAAGAGCCTGGACTTGCTAATGACTGGCCACCACCTTCTGCACCGGCTGCTGTGTGCTGAAAATTAATAAACCAATGATGAGAGATTTAACATCAACATTTCAGGTTAGCTGGATAAGTAAAGATTAAAGCAGAATGCACTAAATAAATACAAATCAATAAAAAAAACAATTAAGAAGTGAATCAGAGGTTGGTGTCAAGTGAGCTTGTTAGAGTATTTTTCACTTGGAGCTGCTCCCTTGCTATCATTTGCAGAATTTACAAGACTGTGGCATTAGTATGTTCTTTGAACCTGTCTTCATGATAAGGAAACAAGTCTTCTGATGTAAATCAAAAAGGTGAGTCGATTAAAAATTATATATATATATATATATATATATATATAATAAGTCTTCTGATCTTTCAGTACAATGCAGTATATCTTCGCTGACAGAGGGCAATAAGAACCTCACATACAGCGCTATGCCTACATATTGGAATGCTATTTTTGAACCAGAATGTTGAATGAAGGGGGATATTAGTGTGATATGAATCACTGCATTGAAGATTTTCTGGACAGGTGTCTGGAATTCCAAGAGATATCTTGAAGAATTCATAAGATAAATGTTAAAGGTAACCACAATTATTTTATATACTTATGATACGAGGTACATAGATAGGTATACAAATGTTTTGCAATTCTTAAGTGTTTTACTGTGAATTTTATTCAAGTACCTGTTTTGTTGTTTTAATTTTCTTCCCTCTGAGAGTTTATTGAATTTTTAAAAATTTATTGATGAGCAAGCCACTGCATTGATATGTAGGCACACGTCTTTCACTTCTCAATTTTGCTGTCAGAAAGTCTTCCAGTGAACCACTGGGAAGAACTATTGTTGCAAACTCTATGAAAGGCTTTATGAATGCAAAACGTAGGCCTATATAGTTGAACTCAGTCCCCTGCAACTTTGACCTGGATGCTTTCTGTTTAGTGATAGCCATTTACAGAGTGCGAAACCAGTAAAAATTGGTGGGGGAAAACCAATTTAATAGCGTATGTTTCACTGTTTGTCTTGTTATATAAATTGCCCCCTGGGATATTTTAGTGGAAGGCAAAGTTTAGGTATAAAATCATTGGTGGGGACGGGGGGAGGGTGGGGAATCCTACCCATCATGCCTGGGATTTCACTCCCTGCCTGTTTCCTTCAAATTGTTGAGACTAAAAGCTCATGGGGACTGCGAACATTGAAGGAACAATTAAACATTAACACTCGGTATATACATATATATCAACAATTCCCACTTCAGTGTGAGAAACCTTAGAACCAAAGCATGATTACGATGTGAAATACTTTTTATTTTAATGTAGGTTTACTAGAGCAAACCAAAATAGTTGAACTGAATAAACACTATATGCACCTCATTTTTGCACATACAATATGCTAAAAGAATATTTGAGTTACACATCTGCACAATAAAAATATTAATAAAATTCCAAAGTAATTGCTCTAATTATTTATTAGACAAACTGTGAAATGGAAGGTTAGATTAAAAGGAAATGTTTAAACTTACCATTATAAAGCTGTAACCAATCCAAAGTCCAGACCAGCCAGATGGACAGTCAGGAATTTCAAAAGCTTGACTGTGGACTGCTATAACATTTGCTGGGGCTTCACATACCACACACCTAATGCATACAAAAACATCTTAAGATACACTTCTCGAGACGGGCATTTGGAATGGAATGGAACTGGTTTATTGAGCAGCAAATATACATTACAGTTTTTTGTTGCCATGAACTAGGATCCCAGCCCTTGTCATTAATGGAACAGGACTGGGAATGCTCTTAACATTTAGATATTTTGCTGAGGCTGAGTGCACCCCGTGTCAGACCTCCCAGCAGGTACCAGGGATCAAACCCGGGTCCTCAAGCGCGCTACCAACTGCGCTACGGAGGTGGTCACTCTGTATCTTCTACCTGCACATAATATATGTCCTCATCCGAAACTTCAATTTCACTCTGTATTCAGTCACCTGTTAATTTAGGAATTGCCTTCTTACTTCTCTCATGGACTGCTGTACTGACCTTATTTCCCTCTTCCCTCACTGCACAACATTCACTTATCTTCTGCTCCTCCTTTTCTCTACCTAACCTCCCTCTCAGCAGCAAGTTTCTCTCCTTTCAGCTGGTTATCTACTTCATTGTACCCATTGTTATCACCTGAAAGTTCAATGCATTCCATTCATTCACCCCATTGTTCTCTCTTCCACTTGCTTGCAATTCTTGTTGATAACC
Organism: Tenodera sinensis; assembly: GCA_030765045.1. Lineage (NCBI taxonomy): Eukaryota > Metazoa > Arthropoda > Insecta > Mantodea > Mantidae > Tenodera > Tenodera sinensis. Next base: position 7,177,712 of record CM060974.1, read on the forward strand.
TATCCACGACTTCATGTTACGGATGTATGCCTTTTTTCCTCAATCACATTCGTATCTTCTTTGTTCAATTAGTTGACTCATTTCCCTCTGCTCACATGGTAAATTCTTGTTTATATAAATGTACTAACACTTAAGTTGCATGCTTGTAAATTTTGCTTGTATGTTTCTTTTCCCAAATCTAAAAGCATCACAGATCTCATAGTTTCTTATACTCTTTTTCACTCATACTTTCTTATACTCTTTTTCAATCTTCTTTCCAGTAATTCCTGCACCTCTTGTCATGCTGCAATCCTACCTCTTTCTTCTATCACCAAAATCACCATGTTGAATGTTTCTCTCTTGTCTTCCAATTTCACCAATCTGCTTCTGATATCTTGAATCTCCTTTTCTAATTTCCTCCAATTATTTGTATAATTCTTCTTTGCATGATTCCTGTCATTCTCCTTCCACCTCTTCTCTTGCAGCCAGAATTTCTTCTAAATCGTTCAATTTTTCTATCACTGTGTCTATTGTCACCTTGGTTGCCATTGTGACTTAGCTGCTTTTTCTTCCTACTCTCTGGAGTGGCACTGTTACACATCTACTCTCTTCCACAGTTGCTTAATAGTCTGACAGACATTTAACAACCATATGTTAAAGAGGAAATTATTTTGCTCAATCAGTTAAATTAAATCTTTCGCTATTTACCCTTCTCATATAGAGGACATACATCCCGCAGGACTTACAAGTGAGTCCCTGAGGTCAGATGCCTGATGAGAAGCACACAAACTCTGTATCAGAGAGAGTAGTCAGGATGTGTGATCAGTCCGAAGTGAGGAAGGAGATGATATGGAATGTGATGATGGAGCAGACAAACTCTGTATCAGAGAGAGTAGCCAGGATGTGTGATCAGTCCGAAGTGAGGAAGGAGATGATATGAAATGTGATGATGGAGCAGACAAACTCTGTATCAGAGAGAGTAGTCAGGATGTGTGATCAGTCCGAAGTGAGGAAGGAGATGATATGAAATGTGATGATGGAGCAGACAAACTCTGTATCAGAGAGAGTAGTCAGGATGTGTGATCAGTCCGAAGTGAGGAAGGAGATGATATGAAATGTGATGATGGAGCAGACAAACTCTGTATCAGAGAGAGTAGTCAGGATGTGTGATCAGTCCGAAGTGAGGAAGGAGATGATATGAAATGTGATGATGGAGCAGACAAACTCTGTATCAGAGTAGTCAGGATGTGTGATCAATCCGAAGTGAGGAAGGAGATGATATGAAATGTGATGATGGAGCAGACAAACTCTGTACCAGAGAGAGTAGTCAGGATGTGTGATCAGTCTGAAGTGAGGAAGGAGATGATATGAAATGTGATGATGGAGCAGACAAACTCTGTATCAGAGAGAGTAGCCAGGATGTGTGATCAGTCCGAAGTGAGGAAGGAGATGATATGAAATGTGATGATGGAGCAGACAAACTCTGTATCAGAGAGAGTAGTCAGGATGTGTGATCAGTCTGAAGTGAGGAAGGAGATGATATGAAATGTGATGATGGAGCAGACAAACTCGTATCGGAGAGAGTAGCCAGGATGTGTGATCAGTCCGAAGTGAGGAAGGAGATGATATGAAATGTGATAATGGAGCAGACAAACTCTGTACCAGAGAGAGTAGTCAGGATGTGTGATCAGTCTGAAGTGAGGAAGGAGATGATATGAAATGTGATGATGGAGCAGACAAACTCTGTACCAGAGAGAGTAGTCAGGATGTGTGATCAGTCTGAAGTGAGGAAGGAGATGATATGAAATGTGATGATGGAGCAGACAAACTCTGTATCAGAGAGAGTAGCCAGGATGTGTGATCAGTCCGAAGTGAGGAAGGAGATGATATGAAATGTGATGATGGAGCAGACAAACTCTGTATCAGAGAGAGTAGTCAGGATGTGTGATCAGTCCGAAGTGAGGAAGGAGATGATATGAAATGTGATGATGGAGCAGACAAACTCTGTATCGGAGAGAGTAGTCAGGATGTGTGATCAGTCCGAAGTGAGGAAGGAGATGATATGAAATGTGATGATGGAGCACACAAACTCTGTATCAGAGAGAGTAGTCAGGATGTGTGATCAGCCCATTACCTGGTATGAGGGTGAAGAAGATGATAGGAAATGGCTGTAAAATGGATGAAAGACAAATAACTGATGCCCAGGAAATAACTTAATGATAACAATCATTCATTCATTTTTAAGTTACCGAAAGGTTATTAGCACCATGGTACTGCTGAGGATAAGTTAATGCAATTTCTCGCTAAGCAGAGATTTTTATGAGTGCCTTAAAAAGTAGCATCAGAAATTGATTCCTTAGTGCTAAAGAGAGAAATCTCTGCGTGAACAAGCAACCTGAGCAATTGCAATAAAGTTATAAATCCTAGGATGATGCAGTATTTCATTAGCTTCAGGTTCTAGATGCTGCACTTACCTGGATATGTACTGCCGTATTTGACTTTCTTCCACTGGCATCATAGGTATTGGTGAATTTGTAGACAACCAGTAGGACTTATCGTTACGGCTTGCATAGTTACACACATTGTTGAAATCACAAAATAGGAATGGCATCGTGCTGAATTTTCGTATACAGGAACCAGCAAAACCTAAATAAAAACAAGAAATCCCAGTATAAAAATCTGACATGTTGCACTCACATGACTTTCCCTACTCTTGTACTGACCATTCTTACAAACTCTCATTCCTAAAATAATGAATGCTCTGTGAACCATTTGGTTAAGACTAGTCAAGTCAATAGCTGTCTTATACTTTGTGTTCATTTTCCTTTCTTTTCTGGATAATGTTTCATATTTACCAAAACACTTGAAATGGATTTTTGCACACTTTTAACATTATATTGCAGTTTTATTGCGCAAGTGTTAAGAATGCACCTATAGTAACAATAATTGACACACACAATATGTTATTTATTTGTGCAAATGTCTATAAGTTGCACTTAATTTGATGCAAGGTGCACAAAGTTGAGCAATCAAACAAAATTATGACAACACGCTTCACCTAAGGCATCCTCTGTTGCTCATCCCTTCACTCTTCTGTTGAGATGTTGCCAACATTGGCACTTAAAGCACAAGCAGGCAATGTTGCAATTCCTGCATATGCTGCTGACATAGTTCCTACTTTTCATATGTTGGCAACACCACTTTCCCTGCTTCCCCTACGTTGTTTTGCTCCTACTGTGTGCCTTCTGTGTACAGTGTCTGCTATCTAACAAGGCTCAGAAAAGATTATTTGCATGTTTCTAAGAGTTTCAGGAGGCAATATGATCTTAAAACAATAATAATGTACTGACGTTATTTATCAAGGTATCCTAATGTAAGTATTTGTGAGGAAAATTAGATTTGGTATATATGAAACATTATCCATTTATTTAGTTGCTGGACTAGGTGTTTGTATTGTGGTTCAGCATCTCTTTTGTTTCTCCTCCTTCTCCTCTCCTTTCTTTTCAACTACAAACAGCATAATGAGGTCATGCTTTAATACGCCAGGCTCTCTTTTATTCCCATTATCATACACTAGTCGCTGGAAGTTAACATGGCCAGTCTGAAATAATTTATTCTTTACACGATGGCTTGCACGGCGTATTATTAATGTATGAAGAAAGCATAAAAAAAAAGGGTGTGTCGTAAAGACACATGGATGAAGCGAAACTTTCGTATTACATGGAAACATTTTAATTATTCATCGATCATTTTTATCGGAGATTTTGGTCAGTTACCTCCAGTTCAGGCAATGTTTAATTGCTTTGTAGGTGGGCCACCTACATTTTTAAACCATAATCTGTCACACACACAATGCTTTAAACCAAGTGGGTTATTCACAAAATCTCAATTGAAAATATTATGTGCAGTGTTGAACTTGTTAAAATCAGAACACTGTAAATTATCACTGATAGGTGCAAGAGGAGGTGGCTGAGACAAGGTGCTAGTTGCTGGTTCATTGTCTTCATTATTTACACTACACGCCCAAACTAGCACGTATTCTACTCCTTTCTCTACTATCTCATTCAATTCCAGATCTACTTTTTTTTTCACATTCTGAACTGTCACTTCACCCACACATTTTCTCTCATGCCACGCTCTTGTTCTTTCTGAGCCTGACTCAGGCATATTCACAACAAAATTGTATATTTGAATGAAGAAAATAGATTATAAACAACGGGAACACTAAACAATACTCAAAATGCGTTGGTTATATACACGTGTTTCAACAGATGCTCTGTTGACAACCAACAGCTGTACTCAGTGATTGCCACACCACCTGAATGCAGTACACACAACCGTGGACAACGAGAATGAAAGAAAACGAGAAGAACGTATGTCTCACTCTTCTCCAATATCCAAAGGCAAGCGAGACACTACTCCCACTCTACCCAATGAAGTGTTTACCCCCATCACTTTTTGTCACACAAAAAGGTTGCAGATCAGAATTTCAAAGCCCTTCCATAAGAAGTTTCTCTTCAAAAAGTATAACACTTATGCAGTGAATTATGGTGTATGGTTATAAAACTTTTTAATATTAGTAAATAGTAATCCATGATGTAATTTTGCATCAGTTACAGCACAATATTTTGATGACTGGTTAAACAAGTTGGTAAGAAATTCAAAGCTTTGTTGTAACAGTCGTTAACTTTACTGGTAAAGTTTTGACTCACCTAAGTCTTGATGATGAGCCTTCTCATTGCCTTCTATGTAGAGAAGACTGTAGCCATCCCAGAGACGAATATGACCAGGTTCACACTGTGGCACTTCGATGCTTTGACTGTGCTTCACAAGTAGGATACCTGTAAGATAATCTGGTTGGTCCTCACATGGTATTCCTGCCTCTCCCTTTGGTCCCGGCTCTCCACGAGGTCCCTGAAACACCACAAAAACATTGTTCAGCATATTAATCTTACCGGACAAAAAATTAGCCACCATCTGTAGAAAGCAGCAACGAATCTTTATGACTTGACAGATGGTGCTGTGGTTGAGTCATGTGGTTAACTGCACATCCACTGTCACTACATGATCAGAGGGTTGTAGCTTGCTGTGAGACATGGTATGTCACGTAAGGATGTGACAGAGTGGCAAAAAGGGGCAATCATGTTTGGCCATGCCCATGGCCATACGGTAGTGAAGTGTTCGGATTTGTTGTCAAAGCAGACTGTCCAATGGATCTACAAGCAGTGGTGCAATACACGTGGCCATGAAACACAATGTTGGAATTGTGGTCGGTAAAGCATCATGAGTGAGAGGGACCGGAGACAAGTTTCAGGGCTAGTAAATGCAAATTGCTTCCAAACCCGACAGGAATTGCTCCAGTCTATGGATGCAGGTACGTCCCAACCTGTTAGCGACATGACATTGCAGTGGGAACTGCATTCCATGAACATTTGGAGTTGAACACCTCAAAGAAGGCCTTTGCTCACAGAGACACCTAAAGCTGCACGAATTCAGTAGGCTAAAAGTCACCAAATGTGGACAGTAGCTGACTGGCAGAATGTCATGTGGTCTGATGAATGACATTTTTGCCTCTATTCAAATGACGCACATCGTCGGGAGAGCTGCTGGCTACATGAAGCATTTCATCCAGATTGTGTACAGCGTTAGGTTCAAGCCTGAGGTGGGCCAGTAATGTTTTGGGGGTGTTTTTCTTGCTATGCATTGAACTCACTCCAAGAGGTAATCAATAGGATGAACCAGCATGTTTATTTGAACGTTCTGGATGAGCAGGTGTAGCCATTTAGTTAATATCTCCCGGATGATTGTGCTGTTACCTCCCCTTCATTTTAAGATGACAACTGCAGGGTTCATCGGGCTAGAAGAGTGTTGGACTGGTTGGAGGAACATGCATACCTTATCATATCTCAATTGGCCTGCAAACTCACCCGACTTGAACCCAATCAAAAATTTGTGGGATATGTTGGAACAGCTGGTGAAATGCTGAAATCAGCATTCACACAATTTGGTAGATTCGCACGAACAAGCAACTCATATGTGAGTGGTGTGGGCTGCATGTGCCATACTTGCAGAACCTTATGGACTCACTTTCTAACCGAATCAGGGCAGTTACCAGGTCCAGAAATGGCGTTATGGTTTATTAATGCTAAGTTGGCCAGGGGTGACTGAATGTTTTGTCCAGTGAGCATATATTGGAAAGTTCAAAAAGATGTAATATATTACATGTACAGTTCCAATTAATGATTAAATATACATTGCTTTCTACCCTATGTACTGATGCAGGTAGCCAAGGTGGTTAAGGCATGGACTCATGAATGGGTGGCCTGAGGTTCAAACCCTACATGGATCATCAGTCTGACTTTATTATTAAATTTCTCAGAGTTCACCTTTATTGATACATAAATTAAAGTAAACTCTGCAGTATAACAGCCCATGTAGAACCAAGATCGACCATCTGTTTGAATGAGTGTGAGTATATCATTGGAAGCAGTTTATGAGACACGAGAGTACAACTGAAAGACAGTAAAGTATGTGTCAAGCAAGGTTTTGGCTGGAAAACTAAAACTACCAATACTCAACTAATTCTTTAAACTTTTCCAGGTTGGCTCGAAGGGATGTTGTCCTGCAGTCACTTCTCTTTTGTGACAGAAGATTCCCTTTGCTGATCGCATCCCAGCGAGAGCAGAATGTCACATGATACAGTATTGCAACAAGTTCAGAAAGAGGAGATCCAGTTAGATCAATGAGTTCACCTAAAACTTCGGGGCAGGTGTTCTTTGGAGATTGATAGTATAGATCAGGGCTGACCACAACATTTCACACCTGCAGAGTAACATTTGTCAGCCCTGGTATAGATCAAATGTATAGTTTTCTAAGAATATCTGAAAACAATTTATAACATGGAATAATTCACAACAAGCACCTGTCTGTGGTTATAGCAAACCCAGAGTATGATGGGCATAAAAATGTTTAAGTTACTCTGCTTACTGTTGCTGAGGCACCATTACATGACAAATATATGAGACATTATTTTCAATATTCTTTGACATAAAATTTTACACCTAAATTGGTTTACTCAAGTGGTCAATAATAATTGTTAATTCAGGTGGGTAAAATGTTGATTCTTTTACATACAACATACAGCAAAAACAAACCTCTTTCTTCAATATCAAGGTTTCCCCTCAATTAGATATAAGGTCATTTTGATCAGTAAATTATTAGAATTGTATCCAGAAAAGTAAAGACAGATGGCCTTGTAAAAATAATGCACATTGTGTACTTCAGAGCTTCCGTTACTCACTTCAGACAATTCCATAACTACTGGTAAAGAGTACTGGTGAGTACCAGCCCAACTAAAGCTCTGGTATCAAGGTTATGAGAGGAATACACAGTTATGAGTTGCAAGGTTACGACAAATTGTAGATTGTGTTAGCACCAAAAAAAGAGGACTGTGTTTTATGATTCAATTTTAAGGGAAATAAATTGACAAAAAAACTAATTGGACTTATCATTTGTCACAATATGTACCATTCAGAAATGTTACATCCACGTACACTTGGAATATTGTTATGTGGCCAGAATTAAAAACCAGAATATACTTGAGCCTTTGTGTTAAGAGGTTAATGTATTGTATTTTATTATAAATCTTATTTTCAAATCTCAGAAACTGTAATGCCACATCAATAACTGGCCCTTTTCAGATAAATATTACTTACTTCTCTTCCTGCAATTCCATCCAGTCCCATCTCTCCTCTTGGACCTACAGGACCTATAGGGCCAGGAAGTCCATCAAGTCCAGGTCTGCCCTTTTCTCCCTTAACTCCAGGGATACCTGGAGCTCCTGCTAATCCTGGAGAGCCTCGTTCACCTGGTCTTCCAGGGGTTCCTATACAGGGTTTAAAATAAAGATATGAGAGTGCAATTTCTACATATAAAGCAAAAATATTTGCCACTTCCATTTCCTCGGAGTAAATACAAGAGTTGGAACTTTAGTAATGGCAATGCTCCTGCAGAGTTGTTATGCAATAGAACCTAATATTATTGCTGATAGCGCATGTTAGTTACATACCTACCTTACCTCTGAGCAAATGGGCTCTCCCTGCTCACATCACGTGCAAAGTTTTGTATGAGCTAGTGGTCTAATGTAGTGTTGTCACAATGTGTTTGAAACAAGAATAACAGAGCTGGATAAAGCTTGTATGTGCCAGGGATCATATAGCATGAGTGTCATCAAGGTCTTCAAGAGGCTTACAGGGAATCTGCATTGTCTTACAGAACAGTGTGGCAGACATGCATTGTCCTACCTCGGTGAAGATGTCCATGCTCTTGTAGCTTTACTGGACACTGATTGACGCCATACAATTTGTGAGCACACCCAGTAAACCAGATTAGTGTACACTGCTGTGCTTCACATTCTGAAGGAATGAGAAAAATTCCACTACAATGGGTTCTGCATAATTTGATGGAAATGCAGAAATGGTTACAATATGATGTTGCTTGGATGCACTCGGAGCACTTTGAGTGTGAAGGAGAGACTTTCTTATGCTGCATCCTTACACTAGGTGAAACTTGGCTGAATCGTACACACCAAAACTAAAATGGCAATCAAACAAATGGCAGCAATATGAGTCACCATGAAAATCAAAAGTTTATTACGACCTCAGCAACATGAAAGTGATGGTGGTTCTTGTGTATGACTGTGATGGTGTTATAACACATTACATTCCGCCACAGCAGACCATCAATGTGCAGTATTACTATTCATTTTTGGAGCACAACCTGCAACCAGTTTTGCAACACTTGCTGCAGAACCCACCCATATTCTGCACGACAATGTTCAGCCACATACAGCGCAAGCTGTGATTGATTTGTTCGATCACTGGGGCTGGGAAATGCTGTACCAGCCACCATACTCCTCAGACTTAGGTCCTTGTGACTTTGACTTCATGGCATTCACTTCAGAACTGTTCCAAAGACTCGTCGGATAGTAGACTGCTCCATTCAAACCATCAACAGAATCAGCAGTGCTAAGGGTATTCTACAACTTTTACGTCACTGGCAGTGGGCTGTACAAAATACTGGTGACTACTTTGAAGGACACTAAAGTTTGATATCAGCTGTAAATAAATAGTTGCCACTACTAAAGCTCCAACCCTTGCACAAATACTTTCACAATATACAAATTTGTTTTGAGGTTACTGACCTGGTGGACCCCTTTCTCCTTTAGGAGATGGTGGGGGTAATGGTCCTGGTTCTCCTTTATCTCCCTTTGTTCCAGGATATCCTGGTGCTCCATCAATTCCTGGAGGCCCAGGGAAACCTTTCTCTCCTATTTGTCCTTGTAATCCTGGTTGACCTGGTGTTCCGGGGAACCCTCTATCTCCTTTTGGTCCTGGGAATCCTTGTGTTCCAGGATTACCTACATAGATATAACAAACATTTATTTATATGTATAGATCTAACAAGAAAATGTCTATTTCTACACAACAAACAAAAATAAAGAATGAACAAGAAAATAAAGGGGCAATTTTATAAAACAATATGATAGTTGTGTATAAAGAGTGCATTGAAAATGACCGGAAATCATTTCTCAGTTATCTTCTTCTTCTTCCTTAACAAAGGCCTTCTGATCTGTTCTGAGGCTAGTCATAATCAATTATTTGTCCTATTTGAATCATTGCCCAAAATTGTTCTTTTCCTGTCATAACCATTACTTTTGTAAACTGTCTTAATTATAAACACATATTACCAATGTCTGATGCTACATACTATTTACAAATGTTTTTTCTATCTACTTCCTTCTAATCATAATCAGCTTCTGGAATTTGTTGTGTATCTTTACCAGGATCATAACATTAAGCTAGTCTGAGAAACCTGTTAAACCGTCCTTAAAGGGTACAATCCGGGTTGTACCAACTAAAATGCAAAAATTGCCCAAAAATATACTTTGGCCAAACAAAAAGGAACATGGAAACAAGACTGAAGGAATACACCAGGAACATAAAACTTAACAAACTGACGAATCAGCCATAGCCTATCATTTCTGGTCAACTCAGCACACCATCGATCAGGATAAAAAATTATTAAAACATGTAAAAACTACAGCTGAACTGATAATTTGGGAAAAGGTACATATAAAGAAGAATGTTCACCTAGCCATGAATTTTGAAATACCACAAGCAGACGACATCCTGAAGTTTACATCCAGCATCACAGATAGCAGCACAGTCCCAACCACAACAGATTCTTGCTCTTCAAGAGTCACTCAAGAAACTGTTGCTAATGTCTTGGAAACACGTTCGGATAGAAATTAAGTTAAGTGAAACTAAAAGCGTCTACAGGTCAACTCAAATACTTCGACAAATTATTTGAAAAGTTTCACTGTTTATATCATTTTGTATGTGTTAGGTAAAGGGTACATATGTTCCAGTTTTATGGAAACAAACATCTGCATCAATAACAACCATTTTCTTGGAGACATGAAAAAAGAAACAAAACAAAACAGGACCACCAACTTAACATTTAACTCTGTGATTTTCACTGGAAAAACTGATGACCAAAGAAGCTGTTTAGTGGCATATGTGCATAACATTAGAACTGCTGAGCAAAAATTAAGCTCTATAGAGTTTACAATAATTTTCAACTAATATATGTTTGCTGTTAGAACAAAGTAGTGTGTTCCTCCACGCTCTACACTGAGCTCCACCTCTAGTATGCTATTGGTTAACATAATATCTGCATGTGCGCATGTAAACAACAATATTAATGTTGCCACTGCCCAATTTACCTTGTTCAGATAACGTGAATTTAACTGCTCTCTTTGTTGTTATTGAGCATATGAGAGCCATTGTTATTGCAGTGATCACATGTATCACATTGTGAGGATTCTTAGATTTCAGCTAAGATAGCACTTCAGGTTTTTTCCATGTATTGTTTGGAATGTGCTCTGCTCTTACTGGATGGTAAGAGGCATTGTCCATTATCACGATTTATCAGATCTTTATAGCTACAGTACAATACTTCACCTAAAACTTATTGAATATATTCAATATAATTACCTTTTCACCGTTCCTTAAAGATTTTCCTTGCAGATCTTGTTTCCATTTTGCATGCCAAGATGGCAGAGGCAACAGGCAAACCCTATGGTTGATGACTGGTATTCAAAACTTGGAAACTCAATGTTCTGCGAGTGGCGATGAGGTATATAGTGTATTATTGCAGTATATTATATTTCAATGTTATATTATAACAACAATTTAAGTGGTTTATTGGACGCAAGTAAAGCAAGAAGCTAAATAGGCCTTGGAACAATATTGTGGAAGAATATGGGAGTATTAAAATGCATCAGCCAATGAGGTGCATTTCCACCACGTCCTTCTGCTTAAATCTACTTTATCTTTACAGTAAACCGATTATAGAATCTAGTCCATCCTTTATACCAATCTACACACTTATTAAGAGCAAAATCTCCATACTAAATAAGTGAACACAACACAATGGCTGCAGTATTGTGATTTCAGGACACTCAACTCTTGTCAGCAATGCTGCATAATCTTGTTGCTAACAGTAATTGCTAGATTAGAATTCAATATTGTGCAATACAAACATTCTCTTTTTATATGTGTTATTTACCTCGAAGTCCTGTGTCTCCTTTTTCTCCAGGAGCTCCGAATAAACCTGGTGGACCAGTGTCTCCCTTCAGACCTTGGGCTCCTGGTATACCTGGTGTTCCTTGTCTTCCAGGAGCTCCATCAAAACCTGGAGGTCCTGGAATACCAGGTGATCCTTGGTTTCCTTTCTCACCAGCAGGACCCAAAGGTCCGGGAATACCTGGGCTTCCTGATGTACCTGGCAAGCCTGGTAAACCTTGTTCACCTGAAGAAGGAAATCAGTAAAATAAAAATTACAACTTTTACAATGTTTAAATATTATAAGCATTTTGCAACTTTGTATTCCTTCCCACAAATGCAATTAAAACATTAAAGTTCAAGAACTCCTCTTTTCCCAAGAAAAATGGTAAGTGGATAAAATGAAAGTAAACATAATAAATTAAATTACATATTATATAATAATTAAATATGATGAAATTCTTATGGTTAATAAATCAAATCAAAGGTAATACTTATTTCCAGCAATAAATACAGAATTTAAAACTAGAAAACAATATAAAAAATCTTTTAAAACTTTGAGATTCTATTCTCTTTGCATAGCTAACATATAAAAAAATAAATAAAAATATTCCATTTGACAAAACTTTTCCGAAACTCACACAAATAACAAGGAATATCTTCGAAATGGTTCACTCTACAGAAAAAATTATTTGGACATGAATTGTGTGTTTTAGCAAGAACTACATTTTTCATGTTATTTAAACAGGATTGGGATATATTCTTCACCACTCTGTCGTCTGTGATCTGCAAGAGGAAATGGACTAAGACCACCTTCAAATATGTCCGGCCCTTCCCATCCATCAGTGAAAAATATTGGAGAACAACAGGATTAATGACTTCATTGTCAGAGCATTAGTTAACATTTTTCATGTAGTAAGACTTGGCCTTTCTCTTATGATTTACCAGTTATGCAAAAGTCATCCAGAGTAAACAGGACTTCATGGGCTATATCCAGAAAATTAAAAATATACATATTTGTCATAAAAATATCTTAAGCATATGGCATTTTAATCAAAAACGTTAGAGCCGTTTTCGAGAAAATCAAAATTTTTGAAAAATTTTCCATGTAAGGAGTAGTTTAGGATGGAGGAATTTTCTTCAAAATCTTTGTCGCATCCTTAAAAGATGTTAAACTTAAATACCAACTTTGGCTTTAACCGACATTTGGTCACTCTGACCTCTTTGCTAACAATGCTTTTTTTTTTAATTCAGGGGGCCTCAAAACGTATATTTCCAGTGAAATCTCGACATTGAATTTTTGCGTGGAATACAATACTTCCTCTACTTACTATACACAGTAGAGAAAGTAAAACAGTTGAATCTTTAAGAATTAATCTTATGAACTTAAAGTTACTACAAATAAACTTCCAACAATTCCTAAGAAATCCTCTATAGTAAGGTGGTATCCCAAATTCCAAATCTTTGAGTTCATGCAGCTGCATCTTTAAGTATTATGATGCTGGCTGAAAGCCGCCACTCAAAAAGAAGCTCGGTTAGCTACCTAACAACTTTTCCTCTTATTTATGTGCTTAATACTTACAAAGCAAATCTAAAAGCTTTAAAACAAAAATATGGAAATGTTATCATCATGGCATAGTTATCATTTACTGCAGCTTCACATTGCACTGAATTCTCAATACATGAGGTTCATGCAGGAACTAAGTGCTGATGGCCTACAACCATTGTTGAGCAATTATTATCATACAGTGCATCAACGGTTGTATGCCCGTGTAGGCCATAGGAGTCTGCCACCAACATCTGGAGCTATGAAGTCACTGCCATATATACCTCAGTGTCGTCCTGGAAATATTTAGCCGCAGAAAATGCTTCATGAGACAGACGAGATGAAAGTCACTTGGTACGAGAATTGATTGGTGTTCCGAAATTGTGAAGTGCTGGTTCTGCGAAACTGTTTTCAGCACATTTTTCATTAGTTTTGGGTTCACCAGGGATGGTCGGTCACTACAGACTTCATCGTACATATTTGTCCAACCTTCAATGAATTGCCTGGACCATCATCTATATTGCTCATAATATCATTTCCATACAATAGCACAATTTTATTGGCAGTGGATCTGAGCTGGAGAATACTTCTGAGTGTGCAGAAATATGATAGCTATGCAAAGCTCACAGTTGGCAGGAGACAGTACCAGTGCAGCCATTTTCTCCTAGCACTGTGGAATAACCACCACTGTCACAAGACTGAAATTGCACGGCATTGTTCCCATATGCGGCTACGCATGCATATCTGACTTGTCTTGTCTGTCATAGTGGAGATTCAGCATCTCAGTTAAGGCCTATTGTAGTCAAACCCTGGGAGTAAGGGTGATATGAGAGTACCCTACAGGCGGCCAGAATGCATCACAGACAGAACTACTACAGTGGGTCCCATATAGGTGCAGGCAGTTCTTCAGCCTGACGGAGTTCCAGGTTGCCATAGAGAGTGCACCACCATTCAGGTCTGGCTAAACAATTAGTCCCCCTTGGTAAGCGGCCAGCCAACCGCAGCATCTCTCCTCAGCTGAACACCATATTTCCAGAGTGTAAGCTCCACTGCAGAGTGCTGGGGACCCTGCTGACGTTTACAACCTAGAAAGACTGGCTAGAGAGAGAATGAAACAAATGAATTGATTCAGTGGATGTAAGGTAAACATCCTTCCCAGCATTTGCCTGAGTGACTTGGGAAAACCCCCAAAAAACCCAAGGTCAGGGAGGTCGGCTGCAGGAATTGAACCCACAAACTCCCAAATGCACAGATATTACTGCCTGAGCCATCCCACTCGGTTTCCCATCTTACAACTCGTGCAATCTCTGGTCACAATTGGAGCTTAGTTTCTCGATGAACCTCAAAATTTTATTTTTATTTTCAGTCCCTGCTGTTTGGTTTCATTCATTTCGGCTGATATGTAAAACATGTGTAATACCTTTCTGTCCAGGTACTCCTGGTGTTCCATCTCTGCCATTTTTGCCCATGAGACCAGGTAAGCCCTTTTCTCCCTTCACAGTGAGACCAGGAGCACCAACTGGTCCAGGGAATCCAGGTTCACCTGTATGGACATAACAATAAATTAGCAAAGTCCAGTTTACTGATATTGTGAACTACATGCAAAACAAAATATGCTTACGAGTAATATTTATTACAGTGTCATGTGTAAAACAAACCTTTGGGTCCTGGGGCACCAATTAACCCAGAAGGTCCTCTTGTTCCTGGAAGTCCCTTAGGACCTGAGAATCCTGGTGGACCATCCCTTCCTGGGAAACCTCGTTCACCTTTGTCACCAATTGCACCCTGCAATCCTGGTTGTCCTGGCTCTCCCTTTTCCCCTTTTACATCAACAACAGGCCCTGGAGGTCCTCTGTCACCACGATCTCCTTGCTGACCAGGGAAACCTGGTTGACCTGCAGGTCCTGTTAAAAGCAAATAAATAAGTAAATGCACCCACAAAATCTTTTGTATATATAAGTATTTTCTTGCACTTTATATTTTCCTGTGAGGCATAGAAAATTAAAACTGAATCAAGCTAAGACACAGACTCTAATATTGAAGGCAATGCATCAATGAAATTTGGTGAAAATGGCTGAAAATTTTGATTTTGATGTTCTGCATTTTTATTATGCTTATACTTTGTACTTCAACAGCCTCTTTTGTTTCCTCAATATTGGCCATTTTTAAAACTCCAGGAGGGCATTTAAATGTTCCAGTGTGAGTGGGTGTTTCTCATTAAACTTTGTCACTACTAGTTTCAAATACAATTTTTGTTTATACTGACTTTGAATTTAGCAAACATTTCTCTTGCAAGGAATTTTACTTTAGAGAGGTTACCAGTTGACTGTGCTGAAATGAATTCAATATATCAAGCTGAAATGCCATGAATCTTACACGTGTTTTGCTTGTAAACAGAGAAGTGCAGTCAGTGTTCTGTAATTGTGTAATCTTGCCAGGTTATTTCAGTGTTCCAGTTTATATATTAGGCATTGTTGAGGTATTTAATAGGTTTTAAGTTATTCATTAGTTTATAGTATTTAGTGTACAAATTAGCAAAAGTGTATAGTGTAGAGGTTAGCTAAGAACAATACATCTCAAAATTCTGTGAACAATGGGAAGGTGAAAGGAAAGTTTTCATATTAAGAAAACAACCAAGCAAACTTAAAATTCTTTTTTTTTTTTTTTCAGCATTTTTCACTATTCAAAATGCTCCTTGGACCCTAGTGTATAACTTATTAGCTTGAAATTTTCAGGAGAGCTTCAGAGATTAAGGAATTTAAGTTTTGTATGTGCTAGTTAAAAAATATTAAATTATTGAGCTGAAATTAAGAAGTTTTCATAACTCATACTGAAAAAATTGAAAACATCAATAAATTGCACACAAAACATGTTTCTCTTTAACTAAATCTAAGCAATGGCTGTACAACAATTTCTTTATATGTGTATACTGAGCTCAAATAACAAATTTAGCAGGGATGCAATAAACTGTAGGCTTCAAGGGTCATTTCATATCAGCATATCAAAACTGATTTATTATGGATAAATATATTAATAATTTAAAAATGGTTTGACATAGGACATTGAACTTTAGTGTACACCATATATTTTATATCCTGAGTGTGTGGGAAAAATATTCAAAAGAAAACTGAATTTTTTAGTTGTCATAAACAACTTAGTCTTAAGCAAATATGAGAAATGTAAAAAGGAGAACACAAGAGTATAAGGTAGTGCAAGAGTGTATATACCTTAGGAGTTAAAATTGATGGAGATGGCTTATGGGAGAAACAAAAGAAACTAGCACAGGCATGGTAGCCACCAGGATGTAAATATAAAATGCCAGACATAGAAAGCAAGTAGAACGAATCTATGCATGGTGGTAGAAACTAAAATGCTGTATGATATAGAAGTGTGGGGACTGGATGGTGGATGGGAAACTATTGATTCTGTTTACAGGATATTTTACAGATAATACCAGCCTACCCCTGTGCTATTATAGGGGAGGTAACTCAAATTGAGACAGGGATAGCTAGTGGTAAAGAAGGGGATGGTTATGGAGAGAGCATTGAAATATTGGTGCAGAATCCTAAATCTACATAAAAGTACTGTCTTAAGGCAATGTTTAAAGTATCAAGAGAAGAGTTTAAAAGCCAATGGATGAATTAGGCTATTTAGTCTTCAAAATAACTTTGAAAGCAATGGACTAGCAGAGGTTTGGTGGAGAATGGGAAACAAACATTGGGGTTTTGGAAGACTGCAAGAAAAAGGATTCCAGAACATAGACACCATACGCACTTTAGTGCATTAGTGTATAACAACTCCTTCACTTTTTACGCTCAGATAAAAAGACCATGGGAAAGGTCAACATCTTAAGTCATTTATTTCCTGACAATCATCTTTTTGTTCTTTACTCTTTATATCAAGAAAGCTTTTAGGTATAGAAAGAAACACAAACCTGGAGGACCCAGATCTCCCTTCAGACCATCCAGACCATCTCTTCCGGGTATGCCTTTATCTCCTTTAGGTCCTGGGAAACCTGGGCTGCCTGCAAGGCCTGGTTCTCCTTTAAGGCCAGGCATACCATCCAAACCAGGAAGTCCAGGTTCACCAACTGATCCAAGTGGACCCTGTTACACATTTATCAGGGAAAAAGAGTTCAGATTCAAAGAAGCCCATAACAGTGAAGCTTATAATAATTCAGTGATTATTTGAGTCTATTTTTACTTTCTCTACTATGTATAGTAAGTGGGTGAAGTATTGTATTCCAACTAAAAATTCAATATCAAGATTTCACAGGAAATACATGTTTTGGAACCATTTGAATCTAAAAAAAATGCACTATTAGAAAAAGGTTTAGTGTGCCTGTGTCTGGGTCTGTGCCTGTTTCTGGGTCTGCGTCTGAGTCTGGGTGTGTGTGTGTGTGTGTATCTGTGCCTGGATCTGTGTCTGAGTCTGTGTCAGTGAGCAGCATAACTCACAAATGAAAACTGCCAAATACCAAACTTGGTAGGTAGGTAGGTACCTACTTAAGCTCAGTGCTTGTTGGTGTACAAACTACTTTCATCTATGCTGCTTGGCTGATGCCTTATACTTTAACATGAAGACAGATTTTATCTTCCTGTCCTAATACATATTGACTATAAACCACAAGATAAAAATGAAGAACATTAGATGGGTACTACTCATAATACAATCATCACAAGATACCTACTTGATCTCCTTTGAGTCCTGGGAAGCCAGGTACACCTATTGCACCCTTCTGTCCTGGAATACCTGGTATACCAGGTGCTCCTGGGATGCCAGGATTTCCCTTTTCACCAGAAAGTCCAGGTCTTCCAATTCCAGGCAACCCAGGTTCACCTTTAATACCCGGTCTTCCGTCAAGTCCAGGATTTCCTGCTGGACCTCGAAGTCCAGGAACACCAGGTTCTCCTTTCTGACCCTTTTCTGAAACTAAGCCTGGTTCGCCTTTCCTGCCCTGGAACAGAAACATTCAGATCATAAGCCTCCCAGATTGAAGTGAATCACTCATAAAGTTACATAAACCAAGCTAAATATAAAGTATCAACCCATTTACTCAGAGATCTTCTCAACAAACGAATGTGCAAGCAATAATAAACCATCTAAAACCACAGCACTGTGATTAGTCTGAGATTTGAGACATTTTTGTGGCACTAAATCTTGAGAATGCTGACAACAAGCTGCTGAAAATCTATATTTCTATACTCGGGTAGCAGTTTTAAAGACATTCTTAGCCATTTTTTCATCAGGCTTTGCTTTAACATTGACTTATTAGCATCTGATATTAATGTTTAATGCCATATAACTGCATTATGTTTAGTCGCAGACAGTCACATCTACAATATCTCGAGTTATTTCGGAGTAGTTCATTAACACCCTGTATATAGATTTCAACTTTCTCCCTTTGAAAATGTGTAACTGAGGCCATATTACCCCATTGAGAAAAAGAATCAAAGTCTTACTGGTGGTCCAGATGGTCCAGATTCTCCTTTTGGTCCAGGAATGCCATCCAAGCCAGGTGGTCCACGCAATCCAGGGAAACCACGATCTCCCTTTATTCCAAAAGGTCCTGCAGGACCAGGAGGACCAAGAGGTCCGGGAAGACCTTGCACTCCTGGTAAACCAATTGCTCCTCTCTCTCCCTTAGCACCTGGGAAACCGTCTATTCCAGGTATGCCTGTAGCTCCTATAAGATGAACATCCACCATCATCGTTAATTCACAGCTATGCCATACTTTTCTGAGGTTCTACCATTTACCAACATTAAACTACAAAAAATGTTTATAATGCAAAAGCTCTTTCAGATAATAATACACTACAACCCTAGTCGACCAGTTTTTGAAAAATTAAATATTCTACCTATACAATGCTTGTATCTCTTGGAAACTGTTTTCTTGCTTTAACATAATTACCTATAGTCACTACGTACATAAACATTGCGTTGTATCACTCCGCCAACAAACACATGTTGACGTTCTATCTGCACAGCTGTTTACATCTCACTTACTGCAACCATCATATCTTTCATTGCAGCAGTGTGGGGGTTACAGTTGCACTCGGCTCATATTTACTAAATAAACTAAATTAACTAGTTATTGGTGAAATTCGGTGAAAATTGCCGAAAATTTTGATGTTTACTTTTTGCATTTTTTATTATGCTTATACTTTGTACTTTAATGGCACACTTTAGTTTTCTCAATAACAGCCATTTTTAAAGCTCCAGGAGGGCATTCAAATGTGGTAGTACAGGTGAGCGTTCCTAACTAAACCTCGTCGCTACAGCTTTGAAATGCATTTTTTGTTTTCAGTGGCTCTGATTTTGGTCTCAATTTGGAAGATCTGTTCACTAAAGAAAGTACCTTATCTATGGTAGGAGGCTCATTGTTTAAAAAGAAACTATGTTCTTCAAAGTGCTTTTAATTCTATGTGGTCACATGTGTTTTCATAACATTACTAGTCGTGCAGGGTGTTCCTAACCCCCAAACCAAAGTGGCTCCAATTTCATATTTGTGCAGCAAATCATTAATATAAGTATGCTTACTGAATAAATGACTTCAGAATGCTATCTCACCTTATATGACTGTATTTTTTATAATAATGAAAGTATCAAATTACTTTTTTTGAAGCACATACAGTATTCCCCATTTGCTTACAACCTTTGGTAAAATTATTTTTTTCTAGTATTCTTTGTTCTGTACTACTGATTTATGCCATTGCATGTATCACTAATATATTTATTCTATCAACTCATACAAAAGTTTTATAAATTCAGTCACTGTCCCTAGCTGCAATGGATGCATTATCATAACAACTTTCACACATATTTTTCCTGAGCTTTAGAGGCATAGCTTTCAAATATTGGGCACATTGTGATTTAATATTTATGTCATCTAATATCTTTTGCAGAAGCTTCTATTTTCTTTCTTGTTGTGCTTTTTAAGGATCCAGTGCTGAATTAAACACACACAGTGACAACAGACAAGGAATACAACTGTAAGCTTTCTCAGCGCACAATAACGTAAAGAGTCGCGTGCGGTGTTGACAACACTCCAAGGCATATTGTTGCATATTTTCTTGGAACTCAGGTTTCCATTATTGTTTCTATTTTTACTCAAGGTTCGCACATTACTTCCTAGAAAGGTACTAAAGATCATGAAGGTACAGCTGAACCAATCGTTCTTGGCCACTGGCCTTGACTGGAAGTCCTGTAGGCGAACCCATTGCTTTTGTCTCTTTCATCAGCTCACATAATTCTGCAAATGAAACCATGCACAATATGGGGAGGGAGGGAGAAGGTAATGTCTGCATGATCTGAGACAGTCCTTGCTAATTCACAGGTGCTTTTTAGTGCACCATGCAGTTGAAGACATATGTAGTTAGATCTTTGCAATAAGAAGTGAATATAGTACATTTGTGAGACACTGATCATAGCGTAAATCAATTATGCCACCTGTACGTTCTAAATTGGGGACCAAAACATTACACAGTCAGAGCAGAGAAATTGTTTCAAATGTATGGGCATACATGAAGAAAGAAGCTGAAAGCAAAGAACTGCCTACATCAGCAGATTTTTTTCAAAAAAAATTGAAAAAGTTCAAAACATGTATCAGATGCCACAGTAGTATCAGAAAGAAGGTGCATTGTGGAGACATTTTTCTGCATGGGCTGTACTGCCTTAGTAAGAAGAACATTATCTGAGTAGCATATGAAGGTGATGTCTGCATGTTGTCTGCAGTCACCTGGCTTGGTAAGTAAACTCGCTTACGTGCTTTACATTTACTTCCTCCTGGGGCCAAGAACGGTGAATCCAGCTGTACACTCCTATCCATTAATACATCAATAAGAATCACTGGGGTGTTCCAAACACCCCACATGACCACCAAAGGGTAGAACAAAACATCCACTTACCCTAAAACACTAAATAGCATTTCCCTTTTCTTTTTAGGGGTTTTTACAGTTCCTGTTTGTTTTATTTCCATTCTCTCATTTGAAACAGTATTCATAGATACACCAGTTGCTTCAGACTTCAATTTGGTTATATCCTTCACAGGTAGAATGTCATAATGTTGAAAGAAGGTTAAACACATTTAGTACAATGGTCTTTTCACCACTTTTACAGACTTTCGGTGTTTATGTTTCTGTACACTAATTTGAGGAACTGAACACTTCACCACACTGACTGCAGCTGCAAACACACAATACTAATAGGATGAGTGTCAGAGCATTGCTTCAGTGCAATAAACAACACAATTGGAGAAGTACCAAGTACCATGAGACAATAAATGGAAGTAAAACATTTATGTTCATGTTTAAATGTTTAGGAAGTTGAATTACAGTACTTATTCACCGCATTCATTACTTGAATGTATCAAATAAGCAACAGAATACACAATGAGGTAACAAACTGTGCTTCACTATTTCACTCACTCTAATGCCCACCTCTGGAGTGTGGTAGTAGCGTGTCTCCCTCACGTCCAAGATATCGCAAGTTCCAATTTCGTTTAGGGTGAACTATCTGGATGAGGTTTCTACTGAGGTTTTTCCTTATTCTGAGAAGACCATTGTCAGGTAACTTAAAGTTCTATGAACCTTGGACTCATTTGAGCATCATTTCACCCATTTCATTCACTCACTGTCCAAATGACATTGCGTTGGAGGACATTAATAAAAAGAAAAAAACTCACTCTAAAAGTTGTGCTGTAGCATAATGTTGACATCCGTATACACTTTAAGGCTGAATCAAGTATAGTCATATTATAAATTCTGTCACAACTATAAATGAGGATAGCACAACAAAGAATGATATTATTCAAAACATTTTCATACCATATAATATAGTGAACACAAGGAACAGATAGTTACTCCAAATGTCCTCCTTTGGAGGGCATACAGGAGTGGCCAATCATCTATAGCAGCAGGTATGACATTTATGTACAAATTCGGCACTGTTTACTTCAAATCTCAGTTTAGAGCCTCTAGATTTCTGTGTCATGCTGAGCAACCTTTACTTTTGATGATGTCCCTTAATGGGTAATCCAGCGGGTTCAGATCTGGACTTCCTGATGGCCAATCTTAGTCCTCTATAAACTCTGTAACAATATCCTTAAGCCACTTTTGTAAATGTTTAGCCTTATGAGCTGGTGCAGAGTCCTGTTGAAAAAAGCAGTGTTGTAAAATAAGACTCATATCATGCACTTTAGTCAGGAAGTTGCCCATGTTTTGCCAGTTCCTCTAATCATCAGTAGATGGCAACATACTCTGACAAAGACAATTGAACGAATCCCTCTCCTAATACCAATGAGACAAACACAAAAAAGTCTGGTCCAGTTACTTTTTTTGCTCACTTTATTTTGTTCTAACTGAATGCACAACAACACAGTTCTCTTTTACTGATGTTAGCACATTCTACAGTCCTTCATGATATTACAACTCACAACTGTTGCCTTCTCGTAACCTTAACACACAACTTTCTATCTTTCAGTTCTCTCTTTGTCCCTAAAAAACTAACTCTGATGATACGATCACTCAACACTCATTAACTGATTTGCTATCTTCCTCCACGACATACTAGTTCTCTCGCTACAACTGTACACACACAGACACACAGACAGACACACACACACACACAGACAGACAGACACACACACAGACACACAGACAGACACACACACACGCACACACAGACAGACAGACAGACACACACACAGACAGACAGACAGACAGACACACAGACAGACACACACACACACACGCACACGCACGCACACACACACGCACACACAGACAGACACAGACACAGACGCACACGCACGCACGCGCATGCACGCACGTGCACACATGCACGCACACACAGACAGACAGACAGGCAGACACAGACACACACAGACACACACACACACACACACACACACACAGGGCTGTCTTGTTCCACACTCACTGACAAACTAAACCTGACTGCCCTCATGCACTCCACAAGCCTTTTTATGCCAGCAATGACGAAGCCAAATCTTTGTCAAACTATGCCTTTTCTGGAACTTGCTGGTGCCAGAAGCTGTACAAACAATCTAGAAAACTCCCTTTTGGTTCTGCCACTCTGATTGTTGCCACGTGTTTACTTGCATGAGTGGTGTGGGGCAGGTTGACCTCGAGTGCCTTTGATATGTGCCACATGTGGTATGTGGTGTGAGGTAGCTTGACCCCAACTGTCCTTTGTTGTTCACTGGAGCTGGCATCACAATACCAGTCTCTTTTTAGCTGAACTTTTGAACTTCTGTATGAATTTCATTTTTAACTAATTCTCACATTGTGCACATTCTGCTAAAATGTGTACCCAGTCTTCATCTCTAACACAAAATGGACACTCTCTCTTGCTCAGAATTGTCAGTTATTTTCTGTGTTCTCAGGCTTCCAGTCTAAGCCATGTCATTCCTGATATTCACTTTCTTTCTATACAAATATTTATACTTGTTTACTCCAATTCAATTTTATTTCATTTGCTAAGCTTATGAAGGCTTAATTTTACAATCCAAGTCAATTTTCTGTCGACTGATGAGTTCAAGTAAAATTAGGCATAACCTAAAGCAGCATCATTTTGTGCATCTTTTATGACTGGTGGAAGTTAAAGGGAGGCTCTCTGCTCTATCCTGAATTAATCACTTCAATAGCGCCCAGTGTAAAACTTTCTTATTTCCAGAAAGGTGTATATTATGAAACCATCAAAATATTTTGTGCTCTTCCTAACTATCTTAAAGAAAAAGTTGACAATTTCAATGGTTTTAAAATTGCTGTTCAAATTCATTTTATTCCTTAAAAGATTATCTGAATGACAAATTATCCTGTTATGCTTATGTAACTTTGCAAATAGTCACTAGCTCATTTTATTCTACATAAGATTATCTGAATGACAAATTATCCTGTTAATACTTATGTAGCTCTGTAAGTAATCTCTAGCTTCCCTAGTGACAAATCATTGTTAATTACATTTGATGCCTGTGTGAAATCTACGTAAATGTATATGTATAGAACAATCTGACAAAAGATGACATTCGTTGCCAATTATATTA
This sequence comes from Tenodera sinensis, assembly GCA_030765045.1. Lineage (NCBI taxonomy): Eukaryota > Metazoa > Arthropoda > Insecta > Mantodea > Mantidae > Tenodera > Tenodera sinensis. The sequence goes on from CM060974.1 coordinate 7,201,927, forward strand.
TAATTAAACAGTAGGATGAGGCAGGAAAAGCCTAGCCAAAGTTTAAAACAAAGCTCAATTAATATCTGTAAATATACATCATGTATTATAATTACAGGGAAGTTTCTCCTTTAAACCGGTTTTCTTTCTTCTTTTTTGTTTTGCTTTTTGTGCCTGTAAATGTGTTTTTATATGCTATTCTGTGTATTTATTAACATGTTCAATGCTCACCAGCCTCCATAGCTACTTGTGAACTTGCTGAACGCAATCCAATCTAATCTAATCTAATCTAGAGCAAAATAACTCAGTAATCAATAAAATAGATTACAAGTTCTTTCTATGAGAGGTTACTGACCTGGTAATCCACGAGGTCCTTGGAATCCCTTTGATCCATCAAGGCCGGGTTCTCCTCTGTCTCCTTTAACTCCTGGGAAACCAGGCAAACCAGGACGTCCGGGCTCTCCCACCAAACCTGGCTCACCTAAAGAAGGGATATTACTATATAAGACAATAAGTCAGAGTATTTTCTTCTCTACTAGAATCAGTTTAGCGACATTGCATTTTAAGCACCTTTTTATGGAGATATGAATCAAACATAACTACAATGCCATCACCAGGATTCAAACTAGGACCTTTAGCTCTCCATGCCAAAGCCAGCATGACACTTAGCTTTTAAATTTTACAAATATGATTACTGAATAATGAATCAATTAATTAATATCCTCTCCTGCTTTACATTTGAGATATATTTCAATAAGTAATAAGTCAAAGAGTTAACTTAAATGCTGTTTCACAGTATTAAAGCTGCCAAATTATTTTAAATACACTTAAAAACTGCCAATCTGGGTTGGATTTGAACCTGTGACCTTGGGATCAGTACGCCAGCATCTAACCAATTCAGCCACACAGACTGACAAAAAAGCTGCCAAAGTCAAGCTAAAAGATTACTTTTATAAATCCTTTTTGGGTAAAACGAATGAAGTTTTTCTGACATATGTATGCATAAATTTTTATTTTTATTACCCTAGCTTCACTGTTTACGCCAGAACCTAATGGGATGTTAAATTCACATTCACTCACATTTTTTCTCCAGTGAACCACACAAGTGAGACCTTCTTATGTGGATTAGTGGGAAAAATGTGAGTTGGAGAACTTTATGTTGCATCAACATGTTGTCATGGTAGCTTAGCAGTTAGAGTGGCCAGACGGAGGTCTAAAGTTCCGTGATTCAAATCCTGGATATGGCATTGAACTTTTCAGTCTTATTCTACCCTTTAAATAGCATGTTTAAGATTATGTATATAAATTTACAAACAAAGTAAAGCAAAATTGAAATGTAAAGAATTTCATGCACAAAAATGTAAAACTCAGAAAAAAATATGTACAGAAAGAAGTGGATGTATCCAATGGAGTTTAAAGGGAGTGCAAAGATTATTTGAACATTCACTGGGTTTTTAAAAACAGTTGCTCATGAAAAATGACTCACAGAATGTCTATTGAATATTAAATGAAATATTTTGTGGTTTTTACCTAAAAACTTAGTTCCATTGTCTCTTAAAGATTATTCTCAGCAAATAATCACCATTTTTTCCCTGTACGTATTTCATTCCTTAATAAATACCTTTGATGATAATATAGACTTTTCAGTGTGAGAAAATATGCTGAAAAGCATTGTTACATTCTTAAAATGCTGTCTTAAAAATAATACATGGTCGTCTTATTTCTCAGTGATATTGAAATATGAAAGTTTTATGAAAAATGTTAAAAACTACCATAGAGCATCTGAGAAACTCTTATTGATGGAAAACACAATATCTTTGCTTAAGGAGAAAAAAGATTTCAACATAATGCAAAATGATATTTACCAATATAATGAACAACCCGCATTCTTTAATAAGCGCTAAAATATAAAACTGAAAATACAAGAAAGACAGGAGAGAAAAAGTTAATGAATTCCATTTCACCTTTTTGTCCATCCGCACCAGGTATACCAGAAATACCAGCCAATCCTGGAGGTCCTAATGGGCCTACGTCACCTTTAGCACCAGGAACTCCAGGTAGACCCTCTAAGCCTGGTCTTCCTGGTTCACCTTTCTCACCAGGGAATCCCATCAAACCTGTTAACAATATGTTCATTAGCATTTAATTCTTACTTGGCATACATATTATCAAAATTATAACTGTTATTTATTAACAATTGTTTAAACTACATTCCAGAGTTAATGCCAGAAAATAATGATTAGTGATATTGAAAGACAAAAACTATATGATATTGTAATTATTCTTTATAAACTTTGAACATTAAAAATTTGTTATGGTGGGGTTAACCACATAGTAGCAATCTTTACAGTTAATTTGACAAAGTCCAGATTTTGTGTTGATTGTACAGTATATCTTTGTCTTGGATCATAGTCAATTTTGCACAGAACATGTACGTATTCTTAGTAAATACAGCAGATGGTCCTGGCCTCTGGGATAATATATGAACCGTATGAAATCCTTCATATTTACTCACCTTTGGCTCCAGATAAACCGTACTTTCCTGGTGGTCCAGGTAAACCCTTTTCACCTTTGTCTCCAAATGGTCCAGGTGGTCCAGGAGGTCCTACCATTGGTATTCCAGGCTCTCCCTTTTGTCCTATTAATAAAAGAAATGTATATAAAATAAGCTTTAGGTACTGAAGTTAAGTTAAAGATTTTAGATATGTGATGTATACAACAGTTTTCAGTAAAAGTTGTCTAAATGATTATATAGTAAAACCTTCCTTCAACGGACACCTTTCTAAGCAGAGATGTCTTAAACAGAAATAATTCATGGTCCCATAAATTTAGGGGTAAAAAACATGTTAAACTTCCTTTAAACAACAGAAACTGTCCTACACAGACAACGGAAATCAAAGTATGCCTTTTAACGGTTCCAGGATGCAGAGTTTAGCAAATTTGGAGGCATCTGGTTAAAGTCTGCATTGTTTGCTCTAAGTATGAGGGTGGCTAATAAAGTAACCTCCGTTTGGAAATAAAAACTAAGCCAGTTGAGATATAAAAAATGTATTATTATATCCAAAAACTACAACATTTTTTCTATTTTTCTACATCTTCTCTGAACAAATTCAAGCACTTGTCATACCTTTTAACAGTCTTTGAAATACCTTCTGCATAAAACTCTGCCACCTGTGAACGTAGCCAACACATCACGGAGTGATGAAGCTCTTTGTTATTGGCGAAGCGCTGAGATGCAAGCTACTGTTTAATGTATGGGAACAGATGAAAGTCACTGGGAGCTAAGTCCGGGCTGTAGCAGGGTGGTCAGAAATGTCTCATTTGAAACTGGCCAAAAGTTCATTTGTTCTTCGAGCTATGTACAGGCGAGCATTGTCATGCAGAAACACAACACCAGATGTCAGAAGACCACGGCGCTTGGTTTGAATTGCCCTTCTTAGTCTTTTCAATGTTTCACAGTAGGTTTCAGAATTGACAGTCATGCCACGTTCCAACAAGTAAGATGCCCTTGGTATCCCAAAACACCGTAGCCATGACTTTCCTCACAGACAAAGTTTGACAGGCTTTCTTTGGCTTGCTTGGAGAAGCAGTATGTCCTCATTGCATTGACTGCCGTTTTGTCTCAATATCCATGAAGGCCACCTAAGTTCATCATCAGTAACAATTCTGTTCAGAAGTGCTTCTCCATCAATGGCATACCAAGAAAGAAAGTCTATGGCAGAACTGATTCTTTTGGTTTTGAGGTCGTGAGTCAGCAGTTTTGGTACCAACGAGCACAAAACTTGTGATAGCCTAGGTGTTTGGCACTGTATCGTGCAAAAGACTGATAAATTCTGGAAAAATTATCAGAAAGTTCCGTTATCGTGAACCCATGGTTCTCACAAATTTTTCCATCCACTTTATTCGCCTGGTCATCATTGACAAGAGTAGGCCTGCTTCCTGTTTTCTTCATGAATGTTTCTTCTTCCATTTTTAAACAATCGTACCCATTGATGGAAAACACCTTCATAACCTTAGGACCATATACTGCACACAATTTACGATGAATTTTGGCTGCTGAGTGATGTTTTGCCAAAAGAAATCATATAACACTGTGCATCTCACACTTGGTGGGATTTTCTATTGTGGCACTCATGTTTGGAGGTTATATCTAGCAAATGGGCAACAGTATGATGCTCTCTTTTAGATAGCTAGAAGCGCACTAAGCACTGCACACACTGATGTATAGATGATGGTGCTACCCCCACCACTTCTTGTGCTATGAACAAACGGCGGTTGCTTTCTGGACCACCCTTGTATGTGATGTTTAAGTTAAGACATAACCATTTTGCTGCTAGCTGACCAGTCTGGGAGGGGAGTGTGCTGATGATGGTCCGAATACTGAGAAACCATTCAGTCATCCTTCACTGCATAGTTACACATCAAACTTTCCACTGTCCAACTTGCTTGGTACCCTCCAAACACCACAAGTGTTACTCAACCATTGGACCAAGGTATCATTCAGAATGTTAAAAGTACATTTTCGTAAACTCTTAATGCAGGCTTTGCTCACTAATATGGATTCCACTTCATCTGCCTCTGAGCTGGCAAAAACCATATCAGTTTTAGATGCAGCAATTTGGATAAGCCAAACTGTAAAGAATTGCTACCAGAAACAGTGACAAAGTGTTCTGGAAAAGCAGGGTTTCCAATGGGTTAAGTTATTGACAGTGAAGAAAGAAGAATTACAAAACTGCATTAATGAAGGTGCTTTCAATTGTTATTGGTTAATGCCACATTTCTGACAATGAAGTCATTAATCCTCTTGCTCTCCAATATTCTTCACTGATGGATGGGAAGGGCACTAGAAGTGGCCGGGCATATTTGAAGGTGGTCTTGGTCCATTTCCTCTTGCAGATCACATAGAGGACAGAGTGGTGAAGAACGTATACCAATTCTGTTTAAATGTTTTGCCAGACATTCATGTCTCGTAATCAACCTGAAGGTTGCAACTGCCGTTTTTCAAGGATACTCAAGAATTTAAATTGTAATGCCATGGAATATCTCAACATAGACAGTGCTGTGCAAACTGAAACAGACACAGCTGATATAGATGTCTTAATTGAGAATATGCAAAGTCAGAAAGAAGAAGAGATGGTGGAGGAAAATGAAGAGGAATATTACTTTTTGGTCTCCAGTATGGGCTGCATCTTGTTGGCTTTTTTAAGAAATTAAAAATTATGCCAACGTTTCACCACAAAACTGTTGGGCTTCTTCATTGGGCAACTGCAAAAAATCCATCCAATTAGTCACTGCCTACTCTGAATGGGCTCATCCCATCCCACTTGTAATCCTATTGGTTCCTTCTCCTCCAATAGGAAGTCATCCTGCTAAGAGGGTCTTCCATATCGTTTTGAGTGGTTTATCTGCGTCACGATTCAGACCACTCTTTTCTTTAAATATTTCTATGCTTTCCCTCACTATTCAATGAGAGAAATTTTCACAGATTCTAAAATTTTTAAATTGTCAAAGTCAATGGGGTGGCCAGTGTTTTCTGCATGTTCCGCGATGGCAGATTTTTCTGGTTGAGAGAGTTTCATGTGTCTTATATGTTCCTTTTTTCTTGTATTGATAGATCTGCCTGTTTGACCAATGTATGATTCACCACAATCACAGGTAATTTTATAAACACCCAGATTATTTTGTAAAGGGTTCTTATCTTTGGTCTTATAAAGGAATGCAGCTTTTTTACTGATGTGTATCTTGTTTGAATTTTGTGGTGTTGCAATATTTTTGTAATTCTTTCTGTAACTCCTTGTACGTAAGGTATGTAAGCTTTCTTCACATCAGTCTTTTCTGGATTTCGATATTTCTTTATTGCTTTAATATCTCAACTCAGATAGCTGTTAGCCTTCAGTACATCTCAGAAATGTGACTAATTGGATGGATTTTTTGCAGTCACCCTTGAAGAAGCCGAACATAGTTTTACAGTAAAACATCAGCATAATTTTTAATTTCTTAAAAAAGCCAACAAGACGCAGCCCATACCGTAGACCAAAAAGTAATGGACAAAGGCCATTGAAGTCTATGTTATCACTGAACAGGAGTATGTCCGTGGAAGAAGAGTGTAGGCTAAAGACTTATTGGGCTGCTGTCAAAAGTTTTTAAAGCAACTGCAGCAATTCGCTGTGGTGAAATGACTCAGATATGTTAGGTATGTTTTCTCAGACCATAGTGTTTGTGGAAAGTCCAGCAGTAAGCAGCAATGTGTTCAGAAAACTCTCCTTGACTACTGGAAAAAATAAATGGTGTATACAACTATTTTTTATTCATTGTACTTATGTTTTGGTGTGTATTACATATATGTATTACAACAGAAATATTTGAATATACACAGTTGAATAAGTTATTCTTTATCTCATTCTGTCCATTTATGTATGTTCATGGTTCAATTTAGTTAACAGCCTAGGCCTACCTTCGTTAAATGGAAAACTGTGTTTAATGGAAATGTTCGAGAGTCCTGTTTGATTCCGCTGAAGAAAGGTTTTACTGTACTAAATAAAATAAATATAATATTAAAAAAAACAGCGCAACAGCCCATGGAGGGCCAAGGCTTGCTGCCCAGCTGCTGCATCCCCCACCTCTGCTCACGGCAGGCATCAATGGTGGGGCGCAGTACTGGAGGGTGGGATGTCGTCAGTGCCCTGACACACACACCCCCCCCCCCCCCCCCAGCCAGTTATACCGCCTTCTCAATCTGGGGTCACTGCTTCTCCATAAGTAGCTCCTCAATTGGTCCTCCTGGGACCTAACGAGGTTGAGTGCACCCCGTGCCAGGTCTCCCAGAGGGGATAAAATCCCCATGCTGGTTGCATGGATCGAACCCAGGTTTTCCGCGCCAGAGGCAAGCGTGCTACCAACTGCGCTATGGAGGCGATCAATATAATATAAGTACTACATAAATATAAAAGGCATAGCCAGTCATTTTTTGACATATTCTCACAGCCACTTGAATCCTGTGCTATGAACTGTACAAATGCTTCCTAGGAAGTGTTGACCATAACAATAAATAGTACAGATGTAGATAGCAGTGCTTATTCTGAGTGCTCATTTCTAAACAATAAGTTTGTGACTGAAATAGTTGGTTATTTTTTTAAAAAATAATAAGTTATACATTTTATTCAAAAGTTGGAGTAAATAAACACATTTATTGGATAAAAGTAGTAGCTAAAGATCATTATAGTCGCTGTCAAGAATGAAGGTGGTTGTGCAGAAGTCAAATATCCAAAGACGTCACAGTCACATGTTTTCTAGCCAATCAGGTGTAGTCTACTTCAGAGTGCATGTGAGAGTGCTTGCTATAGTCTAAAGTGAAATTAAATAATTTTGAGCAATAGGTCAACTTCATTGTGTGATAGTAACTTTGTTAAAGAGTTCCCATGATGGCAGAAGCAAGAAAATGTTGTGATATTCACAGTCAAACCAGGGAAATGGTGTATAATGTGTACAAATGCTTCCTGAGAAAGATGGGAAACAGTTGCAATGCAGCACTTCCCCACTTGAGCCTACCTGCATGTTATATGTCATTTACCGCTTCATTCCTGATGGCTACTCTAGTCTACATCCTGTAACAATTTCAATCTAATAACTTACATAGTTTGAGATAATGCACTATAAATTTAGTAGCTTTAGTTTTGAAAGGCTATGACTTTTAATATCCCCATAACCTCTGATTAACGGTTAACCAGTTAATAGTTATTATATGTGTAATCAGGCAAAAGACACATTCTAGTTCTAAATGACAAACACTATACATGCCTTTAGGCTGACTCAGTCCTGGAGGTCCTCTCAGACCATCTCTTCCAGGTTCTCCAGGGAAGCCCATTGGTCCAGCATCACCTTTGTCACCGCGAGGTCCTGGCAAACCACGTGGGCCAACAGGGCCAGGAACACCAGGGGGACCAGAAGGTCCTTGCTCACCCTACACCATAACAATCTTATTAAACTACAGTAAAAAAACTAATGTTTAATCTCACAGTGGTTCAAATATGAATGGGATTGATTGTTTAGAAAATACTATAATAAAAACTGACTAGTTTTATATGTCCCTTCAAAATAGTCCCATTGGCTTCCATATACTTTTTTCAGAGCTTTGGCAACTGTTTTATTCCCTTTTCCCAAAAGTTTTTTGGTTGAGTATGCACTCATTCCTGAACAAATGTGAAAACTGTATTACTATCCCCAAACCGCACTCCTTCTATGTCACTTTTAGGTCTCCTAAATAAACAACAAAATCAGCTGGGGCTATATCTAGACTGTAAGGTGGATGGGGAAGGAGGTCCTACTTAGCTTCCTTATGGTTTCCATGGTTTTTCTAACAGCGCGAGGCCTCTCATGAAGAAAAGAAATACGATTTTCTCCTGTTTTTCTCTTGGATTTGATCTTATCCTTTACTTCTCCCAACAAAATGTTGGAATAATATTGTGGAATAATATTACAGGAACTACTACTGTGAGTACTATTGAGCTACCCCTACCTTGGTAGGAGCCCCTTACCCCAAGGGATATTATGGGCTATGTTTATCTTTATACCCAGTAAAGAGGCTAACTGCAGAAACAATTAATACGCTACCCGGAACAAGAATGGTTGCATATTTGCACAGATAGATCTGTTATGGATAAAACTGGAAATCCTGGTGCTGGAATACGCTACAAACTCTTCAGTTTAGGCCTACATACAACAAATTTTGATGGAGCAATAGCAGCCATAAATACCAGCCTAAAATGTTTTAACTATATGAGATTCAAACCTGCCAAGCAATAACAAATCAATACTCAAGTGACAATACAATAAATGAAATAATTCATTTGATACCTGCTACAAAATTTATGAAAAGAGTTATTCCTACAGAGGATTTCAGCACATGTGGCATTAGTTGGAAATGAACAAAACACTTCCCATAGGTTATTCTTCCTCTGAGTTCATGAATGCAGTCTCTGTTTTCATCATTACTTTTGCCGAGACTCCAATTCAACATTACAAAGTGATCAGATGCTGTTAGCACTTAAATCAAGCTGTGACATTTTACAGATATTTAGAAGCCTATTTATACTGACTCTTGCATTAGGATGATTTATCCTTATTAATAACTTAAATGATAGAGAATCAATATTGTTGCAGTTTGGTTTATAAGAAACTTACCCTGAATCCTTGAAGACCCTTATCTCCAGGAAGCCCATGTCTGCCTGGAGGCCCTGGTTCACCTTTATCACCAGGAGCACCCCGTTCACCCTTGAAACCTTCACTGATATTTTGAGGGGGACAATAACCAGGCTCTCCTTTTGGACCATATATTCCAGGTTCACCTTTAGACCCCTTCTCTCCTTCTGTTCCAGGTCTACCAGGTTCTCCTTTCACACTTATTCCTTTATCACCTTTGGGTCCAGGAATACCAGGTTGACCAGGAGAACCATCAAGTCCAGGGAAACCTTTCTCTCCCTGTAAGTAGAGATTATATATTGAACTCATGTTTAACAAAAGATTTTGAATTATTGATCACCTTCCATGTAGTATCATTTTCTATCAATATCTCAAAAATTATAGCTAACTGATCTGTTATAAATTAATACATTCCAAACAGCAAATCAATAACCTGCATCTGTAATCTTTATATAACTTCCAGTACTTTTAAATGTTCTATTTATTCCTTATGTTAATAATAGGTACTACAAGGACCAAGTCTTGTTTACTACCTGATGTAGGAGGAATAGTAAGCCCAGGATAATTAATTTGGAATAACAGGAATGGATGATTCATGCTTGTACTTGTTATGTTTATTCTATGTCCACCAAAAATATGTCAATTTTCAGTTATATGACTGTTACATCTTTATTGTTGCGTCCAAAACTATTTGGTGCAGTAATGTAGAGCATGGCCAACATTGATTATAAGTGCAAATTGAGGGAAAAACAAATGAAAAACAAATGAAAAACAATTGTTGCTAGGCCGTGTAACCAAGGGTAATAAATAGTGAATCTTTTACAGAAGAGTTGCAATCTTGGCAGCACAAAGTGAACATGTGAAATTTTGTGCAAATAGTGGTGGATACGCATCACAACAAAGGGAAAATGCTTTGCTAATATGAAATTATAAGAAGGAATATCAAGCAACCTGATAGTGGTCACATGGAGAAGAAATATTGCATAATAAATATCCACAGATATAAATACAAGTTAGTAAAAGAAAAACCAAAGCTTATTATAAAAGAGCCACTTGAGCTTCGCGTAAACAATTATAAAAGAAAAATTTTGCTGAGACAGGAATAACCTGAATAGTTTCAGACAGTGGCTTTGAGAACACGTTAAAAAGTGAAGTGATTTATGAATGTATGTTAAATTAACTCAAATAAAGCTAATTTGGTGAAACCTGGACTTTAATAGCCCTCGCCATCTTGTTCTTTATTTGATACCTGCCACATACAACCCTGTGACAAAGATCTCACTCACTCCTTTTATAAAAAACTCACCACACTGATAAGACTATCACCAGTCATTTTCATCAGTATATGTTTCCTTGATAATTTTCACTGGTTTAGGTTATATTTATCATTAATCTTCATTCTAGAGTTAACAATTGCTGTTTAATGAATTATAAGTATTCTTCTGAAATAAATTGAAGAAATAATTTTTAACAGAAATATTATCACAAATATATTTTTAAAAAGAATACTGCCATAACAATACCACCAAATTCTTCACATAAATTGAAATGACCTTCACATTGTGATTCAATATAGGGCAATAATTCAAAGTATGACAGTATTTTGTCATCCTTTAGATGTCTGTGCCATGTCAGTATAGAAAAAATGCAATATTGTGATGATTATATTTTTTAAATTTTTTATGAAGTTTAAATTTATAGAATTTGAATATTTGGAACATAATTTATTAAAGTTCACACATGCGACTTCCTGTTCACGTATGTGCAAGTCATTTCCTGTAAGCTCACATTGCAAGAACTGACGTCCGGTCATACACATGCAGTCAGCTTACGCATGCTGACAAATGCTTCGCTAAGCTACTTTGTCAGCAAGCATTGTGTATTTAAACCCCTGAGGGGATCAATTCCATGTGCTGGGACGAACATGCAACACTTTGGTCTTTGAGGGTCTCTTTCAAAATGGAACTTGGATCGCCAGGAATCTCTGCTAAGGTAATGCAAACAGCTGTCTAACTCTGACCATTACTTCTTTTTTCACTCACTGATTTTATTTTGGCATCTAATTATTTTTAAGTTCAAAAGGGTAAAGTATCTTTCTCTTCCATTTCCATTGTGATTAATTGTTTAATTCTGATGATGGGAGCAAGTTAAGCTCTTCAAACTGGTCAAGACTAATTACATGTAAGTGATGTTCTGTGTTTCAATCCAACTCAGTTTTCATTATACTACACGTGTTATTAATTCAGGGATGCATAATCATGATACAAGAGAGAAATCTGAATTACATAGAATCCCTCATTACAGCAAAATGTTTGACAACAGATTTTACCATAAAGGCATTCACTTTTATAATAAAATATGTTCTGCAAAAAATATGTGAAATCTCACCAAAGCTTTAAGAAATATTTGCAGAACTTCCTAAAGCCAAATTGCTATTACTGGTGTTGAGTTTTGTATCCTACTCGCCTCTCACCAAGTGGCCCAGGTTCAAACCCGGAGGACAGTATGTGGAACCTGGCTTGGTGATTCCCATTTATAATAACTTTTACACACAAAAGATATAAGGTAAGAGTGTTATACATGCTTTATGCACAAAGTTTATGTTGGAGCAAAGCTGGCTGTGGTGCACCCAATCGCATACAGATGAAATGCCATACACCTGTTAGGTTTTAAATGAAGAACACTGTATCTGTTCTATCATCATATGTAAACAGAGATACAACGTTACAGAATGTTATGGAGCTATCGCAACTCCATAAAAGTTATTTAACAATTTCTTATGGTGACTTACCTTCTTAATCCTGCTCCTGGGTGTTTGTAAAAGATACAATATTGATTAAGTTTATAATAATGTATTACCACACAAGAGCATGTTTAAGTTTTAAATTTAATCATGCATATTTTGTTGTATATATCTTATATATATTTTTGGAAACATAATATCTTACAAAATTTTGAAACTGACATAGCATATGCTACCTATTTGACTTTACAAAAGTAGATACTAGGTCTGTTCAAAAAAATTCTGGAACATTTGTAATTTCGTGCGAATGGAGTGTTGGAACAAAATGCAGTTGGCATCCCTGCACACAGCTGTGTTTGATTTGTACCTGGCGGAAGTTTCATTATTGTATGTCTGTTAGTTATTGTTCAGTGCTGTATCAAGTAGAGTGTTATGTCACACGGTTTGCAAATTTTGAGATGGCAGAGTTAGGCATGTGTGCATGAAATATTGCGTGAAACTCAAGAAAACCTTTGTAGAGACACACCAAATTATGCAGGAAGCCTATGGTGACGAGTACTGAAGTCATACTCACTGTTACAAATAGTTCACATGCTTCAAAAATGGGTGAACAGAAGTTAAAGATGATCCTCATCCAGGATGGCCTTAGACGTCTAAAGACGACACTTATGTTAGAAATGTCAGTGAAATTGTGCATGCCAATCGAAGACTAACTGTCCTGACAACCTGTGAAGAGCTTTTGGATTGTGCAAATGAGAACAAGATGTTCCTTAAGAGGTGATAAGACATAGGTCTACGATTATGAAGTTGAGATCAAGATTCAATCTTCACAATAGGTCGGGAAATGCTCTCCAAGACCAAAAAAGCTTGTCAGGTCAGATCAAATGTCAAAGCCATGCTGATACTTTCCTTTGACATTCAAGGATTAGTTCATCACACATTCATGCAACAGGAACAAACTGTTACCCAATGGTACTATTGGGATGTGTTGCCACGCCTGTGAGAAAATGTGAGAAGAAAATAGCCTAAAATGTGGCAAGACGATTCATGGCTCTTGCATAACAATAATGCAATCGCACATTCATCCCTGTTGGTGTGGAACTATTGCACAAAAAATGAAATTATTGTCTTGCCTCATCCTCTGTACTCTCCAGACCTGACCCCTGGAGGCTATTTTTCATTTCAAAAGTTAAAAACCCTGTTGAAAGGATGGCAATTTGCAACAATAGACAAGATGAAAGTGCTTCACGCAATCCAGAAAGAGGTGTATCAAGACTGGAAGTGAAAATGGTATTGTGACCAGTGTATCAATTGTGGAGGAGAGTATTTCAAAGGAAACCATGCAAATAAGTAAAAGGTAAGCGCAGCAAAATTTTGTACATGAAGCTCCAGAATTTTTTGAACAGACCTTGTATGATTCTAACTGAACTCAGTAAACAAGCATATTTTATTACTGAATATATGCAACTACTGTTAAAAGAAGAAACTAATGGAAGAACCGGATAACAACTATGTTTCAAAACACATTAATTTTCATTTGGTATGTGACATGTGAAATTTCAAATTTTACCAGCATATTCCCCCAGTTAATCACAGTGAAATCATGTAACAAGCTCCTGCAGTTACATATGTATTTTTCCTAAAAATTAAACAATCTGATGCAATATACTTACAACACTTTATCTATCAATTATCATTTATTTTTATATAACTTCTATAAACTATTTTTATGAAGATTTATTTTCCTATCTACTTCATGTTAACCAAGATAAGCCTCTGCAGAAGTAGTTTCATTTCAAATTTCACTGTAGGTGAATTTATATATTGTCACCGCGCCCGCCGCATCTAATTGCCGACAACAGCAGTGTCACCCATCGCATTATTGTCGGCACTACCGCAAAGGAGCCGAAGGAAAGAGATAGAGAATGGCCGCATTGTTGTGGCGCTTGCCGAAAGAGAGAAAAGGATAGAGGCTACTGGAATCTTCTACTTTGTATATCTCGCCGCAATAACTGAACGTTCCTGAAGCTTCCAGAATAGTGCCTGGGAGATATAAATAGCGGTAAAGTGTGAGAAGAGGGGGTCAGACGTATGTGAAGGTTGAGGAGTCGTGCCGACGGATAAGGGACAGTTCTTTGTGTTACGAATTCGGAGCCGTGCTGTTGGAGAATCGGAAAAGACTTTCTTGCTGTTACAACGAGTGTACAAGTTACTGTTTACGGAAATAAAAGTGTTTCTTTATCTCGACTACATCTGTCTTCTTTACTTTACACCCACACCAAAAAAAAGTCACAATATATATATATATATATACTGTTTTGCATTGTCAAATATTTGCACTTTTCTTAAATGGGAAAGCATTATTCATTCTTTTCTCCTGATCATGCAAACAAAAAGGAATTTTGAAGCCTTCACATAGTGATCAACTCTTAAAAGATTTGACTATTGCTGAATTCTCTTATTACAATTGCAGCTATAAGGGTATGTATAATAAAATAATTTCAACAAAACTTTATCTCAATTAGTATGAAGTAGATAGAAGAATAAGCTTTTATAAAAATAGTTTTTGAAGAATGTGTAGAGAAAGTCATATGAATGTAACATCCGACTCTTTTATTGCTTGAATAACAGAGGGAGAGAAAGAAAAAAGAGAGAGAAAGAAAAAGAACAAAGAAAGAAAGAGAGGAGAGAGACAGAGAGAAAGGGAGAGGGAAAGAAAGAGAGAAAGAGACAAAGAAAGAGAGAAAGAAAGAGAAGGGAGGGAGGGAGGGAGGGAGGAAGGAAGGAAGGAAGGAAGGAAGGAAGGAAAGAAAGAAAGAAAAAGAAAGAAAAACAATACTACTGTTATACCAGTATCAATTGTGGAGGAGAGTATTTCAAAGGAAACCATGCAAATAAATAAAAGGTAAGCGCAGCAAAATTTTGTACATGAAGCTCGAGAATTTTTTGAACAGACCTTGTATGATTCTAACTGAACTCAGTAAACAAGCATATTTTATTACTGAACACAACTACTGTTACACCTACTGTTAAAAGAAGAAACTAATGGAAGAACCGGATAACAACTATGTTTCAAAACAAAGAAAGAAAGAAAAAGGAAGAAAAAGAATACTACTGTTATACCAGACGAACCTCTGTTTGGAAGGACAGTGCTGCATTCATTTGTTGTACAAAAACCCAGATGAGGTGTGATAAAAAAGTAACAGCAATTTTTATTTTTCTTAAGGAATCTTTATTTATTCATCAACATCAACTTTATCTGCTTCAAAGTAATCCCCCTCAGATATAATACACTTGTGCTGACACTTTTTTCACTCTTGGAAGCACTTCTGGAACTCACCTTTTGTTATAGTGTTCAGATCCTTCAGTGATTCCAGATCCTTTCACGGTTCTCTTCAGCCTCGGGAATAGAAAGAAGTCACCGGGAGACATGTCCAGTACATATGGTGGCTGAGGCAACATAATGGTCTTGTTTTTTGCCAGAAAATCATGAACAAGCATTGAGGTGTGAGCTGGAGCATGATCATGATGTAATTTCCGTGAGTAGTTTTGCCACAATTATGGTATTTTTTTCCAGATTGCTTCATGCAAATACTCAGTTTCGACATTCCTCAGAGAGACATTTTCAGTAAGTTCATTGAACCGCCACCAGAAGAAACACCAGAAGAAGCATCACCATCTGCACCATGAAACACCATGGAAACCCAGTTATTGTCCGGTTGATAATGGAGGAAAGTTAACCTTTGAAACGCATCCCGGAAAAATATGTTGTAAGTGTTGTTCAGTGTTATTAATTAACTCACCTTTTAAATTAAATTAATTACAACAACACTGTTTTCAAACTTCTATGAAAGGAAGATTGTCAAGCTGTTTTAGGTCTTGGCTCTTCAGGCAGTTTCCATTGAGATGATTGGGCCTTGGTTTCATACCTATATACTCAATTTTTGTCACCTTCTATAACCTTCTTTAGAAGTTCTGAGTCATTGTCGACTTCATTCAGCAATTCCTGAGAGGTGTCCTTGCGACATTCTTTTTGGTTGAAATTCAACAGTTTCAGAACAAACTTTGCTGTTACACGTTTCATGCCCAAAATATCCAAAAACATTGTTTGGCATGAGCCAAAGGATAAGCTGTCATCATCAGCAACCTCTCTGATGGTGATTTGGTGATTTTCCAGAACCATTTTCTTTACTTCTTCCATGTTCTCATCAGTAATTGATGTGCTAGAGCATCCAGGGCAGTTGTCATCTTCAGCATGTTCTTGACCCTCTTTGCAGTGTCCATACTGCTTGTAAACTCTTTGTCTTACTCATAGCAGATTCCCCATTCAACATTTTGAATATGGTGCTCCACTTTATTTCATTTTTAAAGCAAAATTTAATGCAAAAGAACTAGTAAAATATGCTTCCGGGCTAAGAGGCTGTGGTCCACTGGCTTCTTCTTTCTTTCACAGAACACTTGCAAACACATACCTTTGCAATCATCAACATAAACTAAATGTTCAAAACAGCTGAAAATGCAAACATATATCAAGAACATGTGCACCAACAAGATACAACAAAGCTTTGAAAATCGGTTGTAAAAAACCTGCAAAATTTAAAAATTTCCATTACTTTCTTATCATACCTCATACGTAATTATATAAAACTCAATAAACCATTTGGACAAAGTATTTCTAATGATTTAAAAATGTGAATTATGGCCAAAATTTCATTTGCTATGAACACTATCATCAAAATGTATTTCAGATACATAAACTATATACAAAATTTACTCACAGAATCTCCTTTGGGGCCAGGGAATCCTTGTAAACCTTGTCGTCCTGGAGGTCCCGGAGGTCCTTGAAATCCAAGTGGTCCTATTGGTCCATCTTCACCTCTCTCTCCTTTCTGTCCCTTTTCACCCTTTACAAGACTTTCAGGAACGAATGCAGAAGTACCCTTCTCCCCCTGTTCTCCATCTCGTCCCTTTTCACCAGGGATACCCTAAAATGTATTTATTTACAATAAATAGCCTTACTTTGATTCTCATGCATAGCAATCATGTTAAGGTTTCCTTTGTTAAATGCATACATATTCTTAGTCCTCCAAATATGTAGTTTGAAATACACAAGAAACTCATTAATTTGCAATTTCAGTTTACCTCACTTGATATCTGTTAACTTTTTTGCAATTATAATATGTGCATCCAGTTGGCATTAACAACACTTAAACTAAAAAAAACAATAAAACATAGTAAGAGATTATATTTCATTTGTTTTCATGACAGTCGTATTAGTGATAGAAGACTTCTGATCTAGATGGCTTTCAATTTGTAAAAACTGAAGCTATCGACAGTGAAGCAATACAAATATTGCAGTTATAATAAATATTTTGTAACAAACTTCACATGTTTTTTCATATATGAAAACTATCCTAATATATGGAAACTATTATACAATAAAAACCATACAGCTTGAGTCTCAAGTACTTACAATTTTAAGTCATACTGGGATGCGTGGTCTCAAATTGAGATTGCCTTGTGGCCTATCGGGAAAAAGACAATCAGTTGGAGAATTTAAGGGCCTGCCGGCATGTTGGCATGGTAGCTCAGAGGTTAAGAGTGGCCAGGTATAGACGGAAGATTTGTAGTTTAAACCCCAGCTATGACATTGGAATTTTCAGCTCTCATTCTACCTTTCATCTATCACGTTGAATTTCTAAACAATTTATAGAGAGAAAATCCTGTAGTTGGATAACTGTCCTATTATGGGATTGTCACAAAGACATAGCCTGCTAATAAGTCTATTAAAAAAAAACTTTTAGACATGAATAAGACAGTTAAAAGATGTATAATGTAAGGATATTTGTCAAATAAATTCTAATAATGTACAAAATTATCATAATATTTGGAAATATGACAGCTAACCACTTTAAAATTATTTATTTATATATTTATATACTTATTTATTTATATACTTATTTATTTATTCATTCATTTAAAAACTAAACCCTGGTACTACAGCCCAGGAAGGGCCTTGGCTTGCCACCCAGCCACTGCATCCCCCACCTCTGCCCACTACAGGCGTTATTGGTGGGGTGCAGTACTTGAGGGTGGGATGTGGTCAGTGCCCCAAGCACTCCCAGCCAATGCAGCCTTCGCGACCTGGGGCCGTTACTTCTCCATGAAGTAGCTCCTCAATTGGTCCCCCTGGGACCTAACGAGGCTGAGTGCACCCCATGCCAGACCTCCCAGCGGGGGAAAATCCCCATGTTGGTACCGGGAATCGAACCCGGGTTCTCTGTGCCAGAGGCAAGAGTGCTACCAACTGTGCTACAGAGGTGGCCATTCATTTATTTATTTAATTTAATGCAGTATACAAATGATCGTGTAGAATGTAAAAAAATTCACAGATAATTTGTGAACTATGTGAGGTTTCTTACAATATAAATATTTACTATAATTGCCTTTCAATTCTTTTTTCTTTGCTGTTGCAGTCCAAATTTGAGTACTATACATCAAAGTTTGTATTCACATAATAGTTTGTTTTCAGGTTACCTGGATTTTCATTAATATGGAGTGCCACTTGTCCCACCTAATCAGAACAGATAAGGTTCTTGTGTATTTTTCAATATAACAATATTCTTTCATATAATATATAATAATCCTGTGGTGCTATAGCACTGACAGACCAATGGCTTCCAACTTGACTGCTGACCTCAAGCCCACATACTGTGGCAGAGATGGGCAATCATCCAACCAATAAAGGGAGTGATGGGCATCACATATCCCCCAGCCAGAATGCTGGCTTTCTTGGCCAGGATCAGGCCTCCTCACTTTCCTTATGAGTCTGAGTGGGCACCAGTCCTATACCTGGGACTTAAAATTCACACCTTCATGGGTCCCAGGTGCATTCCATGGCAGGAACCAGAGCTCCAGACTCTAGCCTCCTGCGCCACAGCACAGGACATATAATGGAATTATGAGATGAATTATGAGTAAAAATCTAATAAAATTATAATACGAGCAGAATGCTCAATTTTATAAATATGTACCTATTAGAGATTCTGAAGGAGAAGGTGGACATTTAGTCCCCAAATGAAAACAGTGAGTTTTAATTTTGCACTCTTTTCCTTTCTTAAAACAAACATCTTTAAACACAAAAACTCCCATGTATGCAGTAGTCTGTAAAACAACTCTGTACTGAAATTTCAAAGAGAGAATAAAAACAAAAGGAAACTAACTGGAATTCCAGGGGGTCCTTGAGGTCCTGGGTTGCCATCCTGACCTGCTTCTCCGGGATAACCTCGCTCTCCTGGTGGACCACGGAAACCTGGTTGGCCAGGTACACCATCCTGACCTCTGTCACCTTTTTCACCTGCTCGACCTGGCAAGCAGTCTTGACAGCGCCCACCAATATCTCCCTTCTCACCAGGTGCACCTGCAATTATTTGCAAGAGTTAATTATTTATGCTCGCCAAAATGGTTTAGTAGCTGCTTTCTGCTATCTTTGTAAAGCATTTCATAGTCTTTATAGTGTACATAGTTTAATGTTCTTCAGTTGGAGGGAATAAAAGGTGAATCTTAGTTACAAAAACATAACCATACAAAAACATGTTTTGAACCACAACAGATGTTTCCTCTTCAGCCGCCAGTTGAGAATCCATTGAGAATGAAGACGCTGGTCTTCAAAATGTGTCCGGACAAAAATAAGTGTAAGTGAAACTATAAGCGTCTATAGGTCGACTCATTTACTTCTAAAACATTGGAAAAGTTTCATTGTCTATATCACTTCGTATATTGTGTTTTATAATTGGAATATTTCTGTGGCACCTCAATAAGTTTGTCAAATACAATTTTTGCATTCCCATGGGTTTCTGACTAAAATATAACAGAAATTTCGCCAATCAGAGAAGGTGAAGGTACCAAGAAATTATTTCAAGCTTCCAACTGCTTTAGAAGTCTACATTTTTGGAGAAATGATTATGGATGTATTATATCTTTTCTTTGGTGCCACTTTTAGCAAAACATTGTTGTACTGCGGCAATACTGACTGCTTCTTCTACATTTAGGGAAAATAGTTTTCATTTCACTGAAATGTTCTACGTAGTATAACACAGCCTCTTAACCATGTTCCCCACTGTTCTCCTTTTTCCCCTTCTCAAGCATTTCTTTTTTACGCATGTAGCCGAGAAAATAGCAAATCACTAATAAATCATGAATAAGTATGAAATATGTACTTTTAAATTTACAGTTTTGCATAAAATATGCTGTTTTAATCAAACATCATAAAATAAGTAAGCAAAAACGTTTTCCTGAGAAATAAATAAGCATAAACAAACAATTAAAATGCACAACTAATGTATCTTATATGGAGTATAAGCTTTCTGCTTATCCTTAAATTACTATGCCATCAAAATGACTTCTAATCCCATTCTGCACTAGCATTATTAAATGTCTCTTTCCTAGTGTTTGTCTACTAACATATTTAAATGGGATACGTCGTTAACATTCTGAAATAAATAAATGATGGATATGAAACCAAAATATTAAAAGCTCAGTTTACCTGGGAAACCAGGGGCTCCAGGTCTTCCATCCAGACCCTTTTCTCCAGGTAATCCTGTTGCACCAGGTCTTCCAGGAATTCCTTGTTGTGAATCTCCAGGCAATCCTCTAGCTCCAGGATATCCTTTTTCTCCCTTGGAACCCTTTTCTCCATCTCTTCCTGGTGCACCGTCTATACCTTTCGGTCCCTTGTAAGAAATACAGAGTAAACAAAACTTCAGGTATTGCTATACTTTGTACAGTGTTGTTTCTGCTCTTATTTTACAGAAATGCCTTTTTTGGTATATTAATATTCTCTAATGTGACATCATATCAGATGAAATTAGTGAGAAGATGCTCAAATGAGTCTAAGGTCCATAGTGTTTAAAGTTACCTGACATTCATCTTCTCATGATAAGGAAAACCTCAGGGAAAAAAGCCTTATCCAGATAACTCATTCTAACCAGAATTTAAGCTGACCCACTACCGCCACACTACAGAGGCAACATGAAATGCATTGATTATTAATTAAATATTAACATAAAATATTAAAATTTTTCTCTTTAATCTTTTTTATCTGTTACTACTTATAACAAGTGAGGATCAGCTTCCAATGTCTCTGTATTTTGCATTAGGTTTTGAGGGCCTAGAATGGAAACTCCCTCTAGCTCTAATTAAGAGAACCTGTCACAACTCCATCCATAATTTTGCCAATACCATACAGTCCAAAATAGGCACAAAACCAGACCTTTGACACTACTGATTTAAAATTTCCCATAGCACCATTACACTGTGTTTATTTTGTCTTTGCTGCTTACCATCATTTGTTATCCTAATGTTACTTTATTCATGGAACATCAAAAACTTCTTGCAAGTTCTCACATTTTAAACGATATAATAGTTTGACTATGTCGTTTAAACTTTTTCTTCAAATCTAACTAGCAACAAGATAGTCTTGGTGAAAAAAACATTAAAATAAACCAAACTGGACTTACCACAATAGATACTCCTTTCTCTCCAGGAGGACCACGTGGGCCTGGAGGTCCCGGTTGTCCAGTAAAACCTCTTGGACCATCACTACCAGGAAATCCTACGTACAATGGAATTATTGTTACATCATTATTACTACCACATTAAAAACATAGTTTCTTAAAGTACACATAATTATTTTCAGTGGTAACTATGCCATATCATAACCATCAACAAACCACATATTTTTTAATAATTAAAAAATATGTGGTTTCTTGATGGTTAATTATTAAGGCTTCACGGGTGATCAGCCGTGTGAGGTTTAAAAACATTAAGCTTTCGGCCATTGTAGACTCCATGGCCTTCATCAGCTGTGTGAGGTTTAAAAACATTAAGCTTTCGGCCATTGTAGGCTCCATGGCCTTCTGATGAAGGCCATGGAGTCTACAATGGTCGAAAGCTTAATGTTTTTAAACCTCACACGGCTGATCACCCATGAAGCCTTAATTAATAATGTGCGCCGTGATAGCTTTAAATCTTACACATATTTTTTTCTATACTCCTTTGTAAATCATAAAATACCTTTGGCCCCAAATCTTAAAACACTTGTTGAATGTGTTGAGCAAAATGTAATTTTGCAACATAGTAGGGTGTAATATACCTCTAAATGGTTAGGGAAAAATCTTCATATACCTATGTATTTCTTTTGGTTACTAACTCTATTATATTCCTTTATAACTTTTGTTGTTCTGTAGAAATAATAAAATATGTTCCACAAGGTTGTGTATTAGATACATTCATTTTTGTAAGTGATGTAAACCCCTGTATCAACTCAAATAGTAACATAAGGAAATAATGAAGCTATCAGCAGTGAAGCAACACGAAGCTAAAGTAAAAACAAATTAGAAACTAAAAGCTTCACTTATCTTAGTAATATTGCAAGTTCTTTGGTGCTGACACTGTTTCTGTGAATGAGTTGGAGTCAACAAAAAGTGTCAGCACCAAAGAACTTACAATATTACTAAGATAAGTGAAGCTTTTAGTTTCTAATTTGTTTTTACTTTACATTCAAATAGTAACATCCTATTTGCTAAACTTAGTTGAAAACTATGTTGACATTTGAAAACACATTCTCCTCCAACTTACTTGTAATAATATTTATGCTTGACCATACCCAAGTTTATTAATTATAAGTCTGATAGCAATCATTTAATGAACTTCCTTAAGTTCAAACTTTCATTAAAGGACTGGTCTTCATCCAATTGGACAATTCAATTTTCATTAAAGAGCAGGTTTTCCACCAATCAGTGAATCCCCAAGCAGCAATGGCAAAGCGCAATATTGATTAATTCTCAAAACACAACTAGCCAGATTTTAGAAAATGCTAAAATGCCGGACAAACACAAAACATACAAATTAACCTCAATACAGCATCAACTTCCAAGAATATTGCACTAAGCACAGTCTCGCAAATTAATTTCACTAATTGTACAATAAATAACTTATACATGAAATAAAGTTTCATCTGAAAACCAATATATTCAATTTGCCTTCTATTTTTCAATGTTACGTAGCGTTCCAAGGTTGTCATTTTCATCATGCAGCTATGACATGCTGGAAACTAATTGAATGTTTAGCCCTGCGCAGAACTCCAAATATCAGCTGATGCAATATGTAATGGTAAATAAGATGCTCGCTTCACTCGTTTCCGAATATATACTCACATCTTAATTACTACCATTATAGTCTTGTTGCATAATATACTTTTAAAACCATACTAGTTTCGGAGAAGGTCCTCTCCATCATTCCAATTGAGTCCTCTTTTAAATATTATTATAAGCAAGTTGGAGCGGAATGTGTTTTTGTGTTTTTAAATGTCAACATAGTTTTCAATTAAATTTATTAATATGCCCCACTATTTTATACACTTCATTATCATCAGTTTTTTATCTTATTTGCTGTTGATATTAATATAAATAAATAAAAGAAGGAATATCATTCATCTGCAATATGCATACTCAGAGAATTGCCATCCTGCACTAATGCTAATAATTTAATAATAATACACAAAAAATAGTTTTCTTAAAATGTGTTAATCAACAAGTGCGTAAAGACTTTGCCCCATATTAAAACAAAACAACACTGAATTATAATCTAAAGATCAAACAAAATGTTTCGGACTGTATATAGAAAGTAACCTAAAATGTGAAAATTGAACAAAAATCCAGCCAAAACATTAAATAGATACACATGTGATAATAACCCTATCATGATCTACCAACATAGCACAGTATGCTGATGACGTGCTGCTGTACACAACAGATAAACACCCACACAGAACCTTCAACCCATCCAGAGATACCTCCACCTCCTCCAAGATTGGAGGCATTGGTAACTGTCCATCAACTCAGAGAAAAGCCATGCCATTCTTTTCACCAAGTGCTGCTTTCCCCAAACTTTCCCTCATTCACTTATCTCGGGAGGAGGGTAGAATGGATGAATACCATCACCTTCCTCCAGGAGTGAAGCTCGATAAGGGTCTGACTTTAAGGGTACACATCAGAGACTCATTGTACCCTGTGCTAAGATCCAGATACCTGTTCCTTTGAAGCTACATATTTTTTGGGCCCTCATAATCCCTTCCTTTTGTATGCCTGTAAGATCCGAGGCATGGCTGCAGACCCAAACCTTCTGAAACTGCAGCTGGTGTAGAACAGAAGTCTTTGGATAATCTATTCTGTTTACCATTGTTTCTCCACAACACTACTTCATGAGACTTCATATGTGGAGGATGAATTAGGCGCTGGGCAGCAAAATTGTACGACCATTACCACTACATTGGAACACCCTGGATAGATCTCTGGGGTTTGCAACCCTAGAGCATGCCAATTTAGGCATCACAAGCTTCTCCACATGGCATGCAAGCATATCTGGTAACAGTGGAGCTACTCCACCAGAAGCAAAAGTTCTGGCAATACTGCAGATTGTGTGGGTGTCACTTTCCCTAGCTCAATACATAAACAAACACTGTAATGATGCACCTTGAGAACATAAACACATACTCTGCCTTGTCCTTCCATGTTTACTGTGCGAGTGTAGGCCAATCACAAGTGTTAGCTTCCAAAACATTATGCGAAAGCAAAAGTGCCCCACCTGTTTACATCCACAAACCAGGTCAATTCCCTAACCAACCTCAATGCAACATTGTCGAGTTACTTGAAAAAGCTGCTTGGGGTATTCCTTCATGTCTTTTAAGCAATTAATTATTTCATAACCCTGTGTGATGAGATGACCCATAATTATTACTACCGAAGCTATGTCAGAAATAAGTTACTCTACGTGTCTTACAAGTAACAGATGTTATCTTCAAACATTTTTGCAAAATTATGCTTCCAATTTGGATCAAAAACCATTTATTTTTTTGAAATCAGCTGATCAAAGAACAAAATGCTATTCAACCTTTTTGTTTGTAATGCTTTTACAAAGCACATATTAGAAGGAAAGTAATGAGTTCCGTTCCACCCTGTATATAGATTTTAGGGCTAGCAAATTGTAATAAATTGCTTTTATAAACAACAGGCTGCTCTCTCAGTTTACAAAAGCAACAAAATGAGTATTATCACAGTACTTTCCCTGATTGGTTTATGAAACAATCAGAAATAAATAACACCAGGCACTAAAAACTTTGTGACTGTTGTATATGAAATTTTTACCTATTGAACCAGGCTCTCCTTTAGTTCCTTTCTCTCCTGGGAAACCTTCTGGTCCAGGTGTCCCTGGAATGCCGGGCCCTCCTGATATTCCTGGTGGTCCTCGAGGACCTGGTTCACCATTGAATCCATCCAATCCCTTAGGTCCAGGAGGTCCTGGGTATCCTCTTGGGCCTGCAGGTCCTGGTAATCCTGGTCTTCCTTTGCCACCCTGCACACCAGCAAAAGTATCAAAATTGTACATCTGCTAATTGCTGTATTGCTTTTGTGAACAAGATACAGGACGGCAAAAAGGAAGGAAGGAAGGAAGAAATGGAACAAATATAGGAGAAAAATGTGTTGGATATTAGAATTTTGAATTTCTTACTGAAAGGAAGAAAGAGGTAGATGACCTAGTGATGGAGTGTCTTCAGGAAAAACAAGACGGGAAGGGTTAAGACGGAGGCAAACAGAAAGATGAAGGTGAAGGAGATGAAGAGGAAGAGGGAGAACAGGACCACGAGGAAGAGGAAAAGTCCAAACCAAAGTGAGGTGGAGCTGCCATGAAGAAGCCTCCTCCAGCAAGGAAATCAAAGAAAGCTAGTAGTGAGGAAAGTGATAAAGCTTCTGATAAAGATACAGTCCTTCAAAGAAAGGAAGTACATCAGTCAAGAAGGGCAAGGGAGGAGGAAAGAAGAAGGGCAAGGGAGGAGGAAAGAAGAAGGGCAAGGGAGGAGGAAAGAAGAAGGGCAAGGGAAGAGGAAAGAAGAAGGGCAAGGGAGGAGGAAAGAAGAAGGGCAAGGGAAGAGGAAAGAAGAAGGGCAAGGGAGGAGGAAAGAAGAAGGGCAAGGGAGGAGGAAAGAAGAAGGGCAAGGGAGGAGGAAAGAAGAAGGGCAAGGGAAGAGGAAAGAAGAAGGGCAAGTGAGGAGGAAAGAAGAAGGGCAAGTGAGGAGGAAAGAAGAAGGGCAAGGGAGGAGGAAAGAAGAAGGGCAAGTGAGGAGGAAAGAAGAAGGGCAAGTGAGGAGGAAAGAAGAAGGGCAAGGGAGGAGGAAAGAAGAAGGGCAAGGGAGGAGGAAAGAAGAAGGGCAAGTGAGGAGGAAAGAAGAAGGGCCAGGGAGGAGGAAAGAAGAAGGGCAAGTGAGGAGGAAAGAAGAAGGGCAAGTGAGGAGGAAAGAAGAAGGGCAAGTGAGGAGGAAAGCAGAAGGGCAAGGGAAGAGGAAAGAAGAAGGGCAAGGGAGGAGGAAAGAAGAAGGGCAAGGGAAGAGGAAAGAAGAAGGGCAAGGGAGGAGGAAAGAAGAAGGGCAAGGGAGGAGGAAAGAAGAAGGGCAAGGGAGGAGGAAAGAAGAAGGGCAAGGGAAGAGGAAAGAAGAAGGGCAAGTGAGGAGGAAAGAAGAAGGGCAAGTGAGGAGGAAAGAAGAAGGGCAAGGGAAGAGGAAAGAAGAAGGGCAAGTGAGGAGGAAAGAAGAAGGGCAAGTGAGGAGGAAAGAAGAAGGGCAAGGGAGGAGGAAAGAAGAAGGGCAAGGGAGGAGGAAAGAAGAAGGGCAAGGGAGGAGGAAAGAAGAAGGGCAAGTGAGGAGGAAAGAAGAAGGGCAAGGGAGGAGGAAAGAAGAAGGGTAAGGGCGGAGGAAAGAAGAAGGGCAAGGGAAGAGGAAAGAAGAAGGGCAAGTGAGGAGGAAAGAAGAAGGGCAAGTGAGGAGGAAAGAAGAAGGGCAAGGGAAGAGGAAAGAAGAAGGGCAAGTGAGGAGGAAAGAAGAAGGGCAAGTGAGGAGGAAAGAAGAAGGGCAAGTGAGGAGGAAAGAAGAAGGGCAAGTGAGGAGGAAAGAAGAAGGGCAAGGGAGGAGGAAAGAAGAAGGGCAAGTGAGGAGGAAAGAAGAAGGGCAAGGGAGGAGGAAAGAAGAAGGGCAAGTGAGGAGGAAAGAAGAAGGGCAAGGGAGGAGGAAAGAAGAAGGGTAAGGGCAGAGGAAAGAAGAAGGGCAAGGGAAGAGGAAAGAAGAAGGGCAAGGGCGGAGGAAAGAAGAAGGGCAAGGGAGGAGGAAAGAAGAAGGGCAAGGGAAGAGGAAAGAAGAAGGGCAAGGGAAGAGGAAAGAAGAAGGGCAAGGGAAGAGGAAAGAAGAAGGGCAAGGGCGGAGGAAAGTAGAAGGGCAAGGGAGGAGGAAAGAAGAAGGGCCAGGGAGGAGGAAAGAAGAAGGGCAAGTGACAGCTTTTGAACAGTGAATTTTGGATAGCTTTGAAAATGAATTGGACACAACTTGAAACTAGTCAGCACTTGAAGAACTTGCAATATTACTAAGATAAGTAAAGCTTTTAGTTTCTAACTGTTCTTACTTTAAATCTATCCATGATTATGTGGAGAAGAAATAATGCTATTTGCATGGATATAAATATGCGTTAGAAAAAATAAAAATTAAGATTGTTGTGAAAGTGATGCCATTTATGCTTCAGGTCGGAGGTGATTAAATGGTAAAACCTTGCCGTGGGAATAACCCAAATGGTTTCAGATGGTAGTTTCACAAACATGGTTACTTAATTTTGTGAATGGTTTATATTTAAAACATAAAATAAAGTTACCTTTGGTGAAAAAAAGATTTTAATTGGCAAAAATCATAGCCCTCACCATTTTTATTCATCTGTTGCTGTTACATATGACCGTGTAACAAGCATCTAATCATTCATTGATAAAAACTGCCACAGTTATAAACATTGAATTTTGTAGCTTACTTACCCCAGGAGCTCCTTGTGGTCCGCGAAGACCAGGAGGACCAGGAAGTCCATCTCTTCCAGGCTCACCTTTAGGTCCAGCTCGTCCTGATAAGCCATTCAGACCATCATATCCTCTGTCACCTTTCTGTCCTACAGGGCCTGGGGGACCAGGGAAACCATCTCGACCCTAAAGAGACATTGCCCAAGTATAGTCACACAGCAAAGCAATGTGTCCATGGCTCGTGGACAGAGGCATTGGGTACTTAACACAGTGTTACAAAAATATTCATACTAGAAATGAAATGTTCAGTTTCTTGTGGAATTTTGCTACTTTTACAAAGCAGAAATTACAGTTTAACCTCTATAGGATTTGCTCACCTTTGGAGCTTATTTACGAGCTAGTCCCTTTGTAAACAGAAAGCCTTTGCCCTTACGGGATCCTATAGGCTAAATTTATTTATTATTTATATTTATTTATTAATGTTATTCACAATAGAGCTTTAATTCTTTAGGTACCAAACATTATTGGTTCAAGCGATGTACCTGTAAAATTGCATGAAAACCTAAAAGCGGTTCAAAAATTGAATATTTTGCTGTTTACTAAATTTATACCTCATATTTTTATTTGGCATGTTATATTTACTAATATCAGGAATATTTGTCACTGTGTGTGATCTTTGGAACACTCCTGAAAGCAGTAATGCATTGACGTTCCATTTTTAAATGTTATTTTTCTCAAATCTTTTTTCCAGTATTTTTCATTACATAAAGTGTTTCACGTGTTGAAATATGTGACCAATTAACTCAGTAAAACTTTATGAATGATTACTTAAGAGATGCACACAGTCATTTGAAATTTTATAATTATATTATTTTCATACCTTGATATTCATGAAATCAAGCAAAACCAAAATGCAAACTGCTTATCCTTCTTTTATAGCATAGATTCATTTGAATTTCAAAAAAAGTTGAATGTGGGGTTCCTTATTAAAAAATAAACTGAACTCCTAGTGCTACAGCCCAGGAAGGGCCTTGACTTGCCACCCAGCCGCTGCGTCCCCCACCTCTGCCCACTACAGGCATCATTGGTGATGTGCAGTACTGGAGGGTGGGACGTGGTCAGCACCCTGAGCCCTTCTAGCCAGTTATGCGGCCTTCGTGACCTGCGGCCGCTACTTCTCCATCAAGTAGCTCCTCAATTGGTCCCCCTGGGACCTAACAAGGCTGAGTGCACCCCATGCCAGATCTCCCAGTGGGGAAAAATCCCCATGCTGGTACATGGGGATTGAACCAGGGTCCTCCGTGCCAGAGGCAAGCGTGCTACCAACTGTGCTACAGAGGTGGTCAGGTTCTTTATAAGGGTCTGTCAAAGGCAACACAAAATTCTTAATAGAATGTAAAAAACTGTTTGACACTGGGATATTCTTGATTAACACAAATTAAATAAATCCAGAACAAAAACATCAATATCTCCAAAATAAACACTGGTTGCAAAACTTTTTGAATGACCAAATCATGTTGCATGAATCTAAGCTTAAGTTTCAATACAATAAATATGTAACAAATGAATAAGTATGTAGTATTTTCATAGGTGCAAAACAAGTACTTACTCTTTGACCTGGAGCTCCTGGTAATCCTTTCTCGCCTTTCATTCCTACTTCACCTTGCAAACCTGGATTACCAGACATCCCAATCTCTCCTTTCTGTCCTGGAAACCCAGGTTCACCCTGAAAAATGGGAACTTTGTTAGTATAATCTAATAGGAAGCATATCTGATTTAGTCCCAGCTATATATTCTCTTGTAACACTTTGGGTGCCAAGATGCAATGAGATCTGATGCCATTTGTATGCCTAAATTTCCAAGAGCAAAATTATTAAAATAATGCTAAGAAAGCAACTGGCAAGTTGGCCATGGTAGCTTAGTGGTTAGAGCAGCTGCTCGATAAGTGGAAGATCGGTGGTTCAAATTCCAGCTATGGCATTGAACTTTTCAGTTCCTGATTCCACCTCTTAAACATTGCCCACACAGAGCTTGTGTGCTTAGAAACACCAGCAGTAAGCTTGTTGGCATAACTAAATAATAATTACCATCTAAAGGTTATTTAAAACCCGGGACATAAAGTACTTACAATTGTAAGTCGCCCTGGGGTATTTATCTCTGATGCAAGATTCCTTTGTGGTGTAACCGGCAAAAAAGTACAAATCAACTGGACAACTTAATGTCATACTGGCAAGTTGGCCATAGTAGCTTAGTGGTTCGAGCAGCTGCTCGATAAGCGGAAGATCCGTGGTTCAAATCCCGGTTATGGCATTTAATTTTTCAGTTCCTGACTCCACTTTTTAGTACTTATGTTTCTCGCACTATTCATCTGAAAGTTCATCATCTTCTGCAACTGTTGCAGCATTATACAAATTTGTTGTTGAGATAAACTTTAACGTCTCGGTGGCTTGCAGATTTCCGGACCCACAACATTCTTTCATAAGCTGAGACAACCGAATAAGTCCATTTACCGTATCTAGCATCAATCTGTTTCTAATTTTGGTTTTTATTCAACCTAGCTTGGAAAAAACTCTTTCATAAGAAGCGTTTCTGTGGGGCAACGAAATCACTGATTATACAACCTCTGCCAGTTCTTTGAAATCAGTATTTCCACCAAGGGGACATGTGTTTAACAGCACTCCAGAAACTGCCAGGTTCAGGCATGTTCTTTATTCCACATGGAATATCACGTATTCCGAGTTTTCTCCATCGATCATCAATTTTCTGAACAGTTCCTTCTTCATTGAGATTACCAGATCTAGGCACACTGGCAACAAGTACAAAAGTGGCGTCATTATTTGTAATTAATTTCATTTTGCTGGTGTGACAAACCAGTGAAAATTATATTTTGCCAGTATCAAAATTATCGACTCCATAATTATCGTACGGGTTGACAACCCTGGTTAAATTACTTTTCTGTCATGCACCATTCACAAAATGTTAATATAGAAGCAATGACTCATCCTTAGATTATTATTCTAGGATATGAGAGAAGTTATACTGCAAGTGTGAATTCATAATCCTGTCCTCACTGACCAAGCTGAGAGGAAGCTTCGTTATTCACAGACGGTGATGAGTGCATGAGCATAACCATAAGCAACCATACATAATGGCTCTGTGCTATATAAACATTAACAGTGGGAAAAACTTCAGCCAATTAACAAGAAGGGAACACAGATGGACACATTAAAGGTGCTTAAATCTTGGGTAGGCTTATAAAAAACAAATATTACAACACAAAATGACTTACCCTGTCTCCCTTCATACCAGGTTCACCTCTAGGTCCAACAGTGGCTCCTTTGGAACCCTCACTAGGAACATATGTTGCAGGAAGCCCTGGTTGACCAGCTTGTCCTTTTTCTCCTTTCTGTCCTTTCTCTCCATGTATGCCTACACCCATGTTCCCTTTGTCACCTCTTTGTCCTGGAGGTCCTCTAGGTCCCTGAAATAATATGGCAGAATTCTAATTATAACATACTAAGATAAGTGAAGTTTTTAGTTTCTAATTTGTTCTTATTTTAGAATCTTGTTGCTTCACTGTTAATAGCTTCAATTTTTACTTAATCTAATTATAAGTGTTCATTAATTATGTAAATAATCATTGTAAGTACACATGATTGAAAATGTATTTTTCTCACTACGTAGGTTTTGGTGGCCGGTGTCAATATTAACTAGGTCTTCCGGGGAAGGCCGATGGTTGCTGCTGTTGTTGCCAATGTTTCACCCTACTATGTAGGGCTTCTTCAGGGCTACTCCTCTTCTTGACAGCACCGCAGGAACTGTGCTGACTAGGCAGCGGTCCATTTATTTATACTTTGGCTGTGGAAGTTTGGGCCGGCTCTCTCGCTCTCATTGGCTGATGGTCCGCCAATCCTCGCATTTTTATTAATGTTTGTCAAATAGTGTTGAGATGTCTTCCATTATCCCTGTTTATGCTGTTTTGTAGTTTGAATATTTCTATGCTTTCTCTAGGCATTCTGTGTGTAAAATGGTCAGAGTATGTCCCAGGATTAAATAACCTTCAGATGGTAATTATTATTTATTTATGTCAACAAATTTACTGTTTTTTTTTTTTTTTTTTTTTTTTTTTAAGTACTTACATAGTAAGTCACCATTGGGGTAATTGTCTCTGATGTGAGACTGCCTTTGTAGTTTACCAGGAGAAATACGAACTGGTTTGAGAATTCAATGTCATTCTGGCAGGTTGTCACAGTAGCTTAATGGTTAGAGCACCCACCCAGTAGGTGGAGGGTCTGTGGTTCAAATCCCAGCTGTGGCACTGAATTTTTATTTCCAGTTCTACCTCTCAAACATTGCCCACACACGGCTTGTGTGTTTAAAAACACCAACAGTAAGTTTGTTGGCATAAATAAAAAACCAATTCTGATATGTTCCTGCCATCTGATTTTTATTGATCTGCCTGTCTACCCAACATATGTCGCTCTACAGTCGCAGTCAATCTTGTAAACACCAGCAATGTTCAGAGGGTCCTGTTTGTCTTTAACTGAGTGTAAAAATGACTTTAGTTTCTTAGTGGATTTGTACCCAGTTTTGATGTTGTGTTTCCGTAGTATTTTTGCTATTTTGTCAGTCATTCCTTTTACATAAGGCAACCATGCAATGGTTTTGTCCTTGTCTTTTCTTTTATTGCACTGTTTGATTCTATGAGTCTCTTGTTGCTTATGTATAGATTCTTTATTTGTCTTTTCAAATATCCATTTTTTTCCAGGGCATGTTGTACGTAATTTAATTCGTCTTGTAAGTTCTCCGGATCGCAAATGCAATTGGCTCTGTGTATAAGTGTGTTGGCTACTGCTCTTTTAATAGCTTGAGGATGGTGGGATGAGGCATCCAAACACCTGTGTGTGTGGGTTTACAATATACTGAACATTTTAGTCTATTTTGTTTTTGTTCCATTAGAACATCCGGAAAGGGTAGTTTTCTGTTTTTCTCTAATTCCATTGTGAATTGGATATTTGTATGCATGCTGTTTAAATGATCTAGGAAGTTTACCATGCAGCCAGATTACTAAAGTATCGTCAATATATCTTAGCCAAAGGGAAGGTCTCAAATCTGCTATATCTATTGTTGTGGTTTCAAACACTTCAAGAAAAAGGTTGGCCACTACTGGTGAAAGTGGTGAGCCCATGGCCCAGTTACGAGTTAGGCAGTGTTGTCAGGTCTGTCCAGTCTTCTTGGGAGTTGATGGAATTTGATCTTTTCTGGATAATATGGAGCGCATCTTTGATAGGTATTTTTGTGAAGAGGGATTGTACATCAAAGCTGACCAGGAGATGATAAGGTTCAAGTTTGAAGTTTTTCAGTATTTCTCTTAAGTGTTCTGAGTTGCAAACAAATGAAGAAGTATGTCCCATTATCTGTTGTAAGCCCTTGCTAGGAAGCCTGCTAAAGCGTGCATAGACAACTTGATGGCGCTGACTATGGGTCTGAGCAGTACTTCCATTTTGTGAAATTTGGGTGTGTGGCTGGTGTGTATGAGTCATGTAGAATCAGTTTCTTGTGGAGTTCTTTTGGTGTTGAGTAATTCTTAATAAGGGATGTGGTGGTTCTCTCCACTTTTGCTGTGGGTTTTTCTCAATGTGTTTGTAAGTCGTCTTCTAAAAGCTCACACATCTTCTACCGTGTTCATGACCACTGTGGCATTCTCCTTGTCAGCTGGTACGATTGTCAGTTTCTGGTCTCGGGTGATAGTGCATAGTGCTTTGTTTTCTTCACAAGAGATGTTCGGCTTAGATGGTTTTGCTTTCTTAAGCAAGCATTATATCGGCACAACACATTTTGATTAAAGCTAAAGATTTCTTTCAGGCTGTGCATTCTGATTAAGTTGTGTCACTGTAATGTTTCTGATTTCATTTCTAATACATTATTTTAGTTCTGCCAATGTATGAGAATTTATCTCATAAACTTTGTCTTGCAGGTTACCCCATATACTGCTAGGTCGCGGGAGTGAGAGGGCCATACACCAGCACTAATCACTCTATCTTCAAACACTTCCCTTATTTTATTCATGGACTCCTCTCCTGTATGGGCAGTAGCAGAATCTTTCTTTCTTTTTTATTTTTTTATGTTCCATTTATATCCCACCTTTAACTCTGAGGTCCTATAGGCAGCCTCTCCTGTGGAATGTATTGCCTGTCGGCAATGGCGTTACTTGTTTAACAGTGGGTGTTTTACTTTTTTTGGTTTTTTTTTAACATGAAATTCACATACACACACACACATTTACATTCATACTTCCAGACTCTGTGGAGGATGGGGAATAATATTGGCTAGAGAAAAATTCCCACCCCCAGCTGGGAATGAATCTGGAACCCCTTGCATAGTAAGTAGACACTATAGACTGAGCTACAGGCCAGCCAGCCTGCAGAATCTTGTTGAAACTACCCACATGATTTCTCTTCTTTAGTCAGTTCATGATAAAATGGGTTCAAAATGTCATTTCGGTACCTCTCTGCATTTACAGTCTGCTTGTAGAATATTGGACCAATTATACATCTAGTACTAACAGCACACAAAACTCCAACTCTCTGATCATAATAAGGGATTTCTTGAATGGGACGTGGATTTTCAGAGACCTAGTACCAACTAGCTGCATGCACAACAGCAGCCAGTAGTGGGGGAATCCAGCAAGGTCGCAAGAGAGGCTAAGAACCCTGTATAAGGGATTTCTTGAACGGGACGTGGATTTTCAGAGGCCTAGTAGCAACTAGCTGCATAGTGGGGGAAACCAGCAAGGTCGCAAGAGAGGCTAAGAACCCTGTATAAGAAACATACCACAAGCCCCCTTTCTCCTTTAGATCCGGGGTAGCCAGCAGTACCAGGTACGCCTGGTGGTCCAGGAGGGCCACGAACTCCATCCAACCCAGGTTCTCCTTTCTGTCCTTTAGGATACGGTCCTGCATATGCTGGTTCTCCTTTTTCACCTTTTCCTCCAGGTGTTCCTGGAAACCCTCTGGGACCCGGGTCTCCAGGCACTCCAGGAATTCCTGGTGGTCCCTACAACATCATATATACATGTGTTACATGAAAAATGTGACAGAGCAGAATGTGACAGTGTGAAAGAATTTTTAAAATTGGTTTACTCATAGCGAAGTTATCCAATTTTGAAAATGTTACCTTTTTCTTAATACTTTATTTAAACTTAAGGATTTAAGTTTTACTACTTCTTGATACCATATTCAATTAATATGATAGCACTATGTTTGCTTAAAAATTTCAGAAAAATCTATTTATCAATGTAGAATTTCATACACAATGCAAATGCATGTCCTTCCCATACCTATGGTGATAATCTAACACTTGGAATCTGCTTACAAATAAGTTAAAATGTCTTCTTCTTTCCTGTGCAGCCTTAACAGGGCCTATATGGAAGTACATTTTAAGGGAAAAGTTTAAAAGTTGGCAAGAGTGAAAGTATTACTAATGTCAAGCAATAATGTCTTTAAAGTACTTACGTCAGTTCCATTGCAGCCATCTAAACCAGGAAGTCCAGGTGATCCAGGTGGTCCTTGTACTCCAGGAATACCATTAATACCTGGGAATCCAGGCATCCCCATTTTACCCTTGAAAATAAAATATTTGCAGATAAGTAACTTTTGATGGGATCTGAGTTATATTACTTAAAATAATATATAAACTGAAGGGAGAAATAATTAAGGTAGGTCCATAATTCATCATATAACATTATATAGTGAATTTAACTAACTCTAGGAGAGTAAGTCTAATTCTAGGATATAAATTTTCTCAGAAATGATATACATTACACACATATAATGATCTAGCCATACACTTGGCATTTATGCGTTTGATCCAAATGGTAATTTTTAGATGGCTTGCACTAACTTTTCAGCTTAAAAACAAATTACATATTGGTGGCAACTTAAATTATTTATATTTATATTTAGAGTATGCAAACAAATAGTAACCAGAAGTACAAATGCGACAAAACAAATGACACTGTAGTTATCAATTGTTTGTTTTCCAAATGCCCTTAGCAATGAAACATTTATTTTTAATTAATTTTTGTTGTTTATTTATATATTGATATATTGTATATAACAGTTTGACGCTATGGATTCAGTTTGTGTTAATTTCTATGATTTGCACAACTGAAATAATGTTTACCATAAACTATTTCGGAAATTACATTATTCTTCCAAGGACAAGGTTGTAAAGCGGTAGAATGAGACTGAAAAATTAAATGCCACTGCTGAGATTTGAACCATGGATCTTCCAGTCTTTGTCCAGTTGCTCTAACCACTGGCCATGTCAACATGTCAACACTTCATTAAATTCTCCAACTCTCTCACATTTTTCCTGGTAAACCACATAAAACCTCAAACTCATATGAGATAACATACCTACTTTAATGGGACTTACCATGCTGTAAGTACTTAGACTGCCTCTGTAGCATGGTCGTCCAAGAGGTCACGAGTTCAAAACTCGTTTACAGTAAGTTATCCAGATAAGATTTTTTCCAAGGTTTTCCCTTATCCTGAGAAGATGAATGTCAGGTAACTTAAGGCTCTATGGACTTCAGGCTCATTTGAGCATCATTTCACCCATTTCATATTTTGTTTGTACACACCCTGATTACCTATATTGATTGCTTTTTCTTCTATTAACTGCAATCCCCTGTGTTGTAGAGCCTTACTCCTGGACAGTCAGTTTCCCCCCCTGAACTACCAAGGATGTAGTGCCCTTTGTTCACCAGCATGTTCGAGAAGCTTCAGAAACGTTTTCAAAAACATATGACATGTGATGGTACACATTCTGAACCCACACAATTAACATTTCAGTGTCATTTCTTTTGTCACTTATTGCATTTACATGTAATATATTTACAAAGCTGAATTAATTTGATGGAAAATTAATGGAGAAAAACTACTCAAATGATTTTCTGACTTAGTGAAACTTAGTGAAATGAAGTGTGAGCAATTTTATTTTTAATGCCAATCTGAACTTAAAATTACATTAAATAATTAAAACCTCAATTATGACCTTAATTAACAATCTAAAAATCCATTGGTTTATGAACAATAACAAATTTGTTCTACTTTCATTAGCCCTAGAAGTTTGCATTGGAAAGCATAGTGAGAAAGGCAGGAAATTAGGAAAGCTGCTTTAAAACAAAGCAAATTGTGTTGGGAAAGAAATGGTAAGGGACAACTACATTTTGACAGGAAAGAAAGAAGCAAATAAAAGATGCTGAGGACAAAGTTAGTGTTCCTGATGTGTTTTACTTACTCTGTCTCCTTTAGGACCTCTTGGACCCTGGGGTCCTGGCTCCCCCTTGTCTCCTTTTGGCCCAGGAAGGCCCTCCATGCCAGGAAATCCTTGTTGACCTTTTGGTCCAGTCTGTCCTGGAGCACCAGGAGGACCCTGTTTCCAAGAAAAATACAAAGGAATTATTGTGTTTCTGTTCAATTCTTAAAGTATCATTCAAACATCTATAAAACTATACAGTATTAGAAATATCACAGATGCAATCATTTAATGCTTTCTAAGCATACAAAAATTATATGTCTGTCTTTAATTTACAATTACAGAGTGTACCAAAAGTTGCAATTAAATGCACTTGAACCTCAAATATATTATTCACTTGTACATTTTAGCACTAATTTTTAGGCCACCAACTTTGTTCACCAATATTTAGCTAAATCGTATGTTTTTCAGTTATACATTTTTCCATTAGTGAGAGCCCAGTGTCAGTAGATTTACTGGCATCTAAAAGAACTCCTGTGGGATGAAATTTTGGCACATCGGTGGTGCTGATATGATCTTCACTATTGACAGCGTCATTAGCAAAATATTTAAAAAGATAATAATATATGTCACATTTTTCTGGTCCCCATGTACAAAATATATTAGTTCACTTACTCATTTCTATGTTATGTTTATGCTATGTTAAGATACGTTAAGTGTGGTTTCAGTCTAATATTGTATCCTTGCTGCTATAGCACAAAACATTACACATGTTGAGTGAGGCATCAATACTTTTGGAATACATTATTGCTGTGCATGATGTGTAAACAATACCAAAGAAATGTTGCAATTTTTCTGAACCAGTGTAAAGAATCATTCTCTAATTTTTTTTAGGGGAGGGAACTATGAGTAACTGTGCTGGCATGCATGTAAGTACTCTAGATTGTGTATTATTTGATTATTTATATGTTTGTATCGATTATTGCTTTTCTTTATTAAATCATGCATAATAAGTTTCAATAATGATAATGATAATGGTGTGACCTGACATGACATTCCTTATCGCGAGGCCTGCCCTCTCTGCTTTGCCGCTGCCATTTGTGCCAAGCATACTTGGAGCCAAACTGACAACACACTAGAGCTTGCCAATCTGCAGGATACGCAGAATACTACTTTTGTAAACGTACCACACAATTGCCCCCACTGCAGGGCTCCATCTAACGTCTCGAGGAGTGCATACTGCAGTGAATGAAGGGACAGGAAGTAGACAGTGGAACCGGCAAGTACAATGCGGGCAGTGCAAATGGCATGTGGTCTTCATTCGAATGAGTGGTAGTACAGAAGTTTCTTGCAGCTCTCATTGGAATGCTTAAGTTGCGTTACATCTATATACCTACAAGTATGTCAACATAACCTCTCTCCGCAGCCTCTATTGCTTTATATAAACTTAGGATTTTTTTTTAATTTCAAGGATTCCCCAGATTTCTTGTTTCTATCCTATTTCTCGCTACCTTCCAAACTGTTATCATTTTTCTCTCCTCTAGTTTTCAAAAATCTCTTATTTCTAATTTCTCTACCTCTCTTTGTAACCCTGCTCGCCAGCCATTCTTGTTTGAAGTTATCTTCTGTTAATGGCACAACTGATGGTAGTGTAATGTCCATATGGTTAACCATAAAGCACTCACCCTTGATCCTTTTTCTGCAAAGCATTTTGGTATACAGCACGCTGAGCCAGTACAATTTGTGGGCGGTAGCCTGCCGCCGACTACGGGATAAACATTGTAGCTACTGCTACCTGAGCCATAAGTGCTACTATCTACGTCCGTCCTTCCATAGAGACCCGTCGACCTGTTATATGTTGACCAGTATTGCTGTAACAAAAATTACAATTTGTCATTACTTATTATGCCTGTTTACCTTTTAGATCTACAGAACGTGAGACAATTTTCTGATGTGATATACTATATGAAAATAAACATTTTTTCTTAATAAAATGGTGACCGAAGGTGCTTTACTTTCAATAATACAGGGGTTTCCAAGAATGTATGGTGCGGTGTTACAACTTCACTGTGAACTAGTATTATTTGTAATTGATTGAAAGTACTGTGGCAAAATCAATCCAGTTACTTTT
Organism: Tenodera sinensis; assembly: GCA_030765045.1. Classification (NCBI taxonomy): domain Eukaryota; kingdom Metazoa; phylum Arthropoda; class Insecta; order Mantodea; family Mantidae; genus Tenodera; species Tenodera sinensis. Next base: position 7,241,124 of record CM060974.1, read on the forward strand.
CTATCACTTTATTTTCCTCGAAACTTTTGCACACTACTGTTTTCTTCTCGCCGTTAACACAGTTTACAATCTTTCGTGCTATCACAACTTACAGCTGTTTACTTGTAATCTTGACTCAGTCCTTTCAGTGTCTTTATTCACCTTCTCTGTCTCTCATACAGCTCGACGCTCGTTAAATCTTCTTCACGACTACCGTGTAACTGACACACTGACAGACTCAAAACTGTAACTCTCTCTGCTGTTTCCTCGCCTTCTTATATAGCGAGGATGACGTCGCACGGACCTTTCGCGAAGTTCTTCAAATACGCCGGAGATGATGTAGCCAGATCTTCCCCGAGGACTGGTGAAAATATATTTTGCTTCTGCCGCTCAATTATTGCTAGTCACAGTCGCACGAGGCAGCCTGGCCTTGGGCGTCTTTGTTTGCTCGCCGGCCTGGTACGTAGTGTGAAGCAGTTTAGCCCCGGCAGTCCCTTGTTTTGCGCCGCGCCCGGTGTCACAGAGTTTTTAACTAATCCAGTAACTCAAACAGTTTGCAAGTACCATTAGTTTCAATATGGACACAATTCACTGCAGAATTCACAGGTCTAAGCGAAATTCAACTTCAGCCTACACACACTCCGACAGGAAATCTGATGAAATGCTTGCAATTACTTGTGTGATTATTCTAGATGGTCTATATTCTCAATTCTTTCACTATAGACCTCATTCTTGATATAGCCCCAAAGGTAGAAGTCTAATGGAGTAAAACCTGGACTTCTAGCTGGCCATAAGATTGGTCCATTTCTACCAATCCACTTAGTTCTCAGTGAACACATAAAACCCCAACTTACATTCTCGGAAACCTGTATAAGATACAGCTTATCAGTCATTATCATTAGACTTACATATGTTTCAGCTATTCTTGTTGCCATGGAAATAACAAGCAATTGAAATTACATGTTTCAGTTATTCTTGACACCATGGAAATAATGAACATTTAAGCTTGTGTGTCCGAAAACATGTTCTTTGAAATTTGTTTAGTTATAGTTTCATTGTATTAAAGTACATTATATACACACATTAAATTTGCATATATTGCCATTTATTGGAGCAATTTACGCAATGCTAAACTGGCAAAGCTAGGGTGGCCTACTAGAGTGTCCTGTGGGTGGCCTGTTGGATCCTGAACAGTGGAGAGATAGGGAAGAATGGTCTTTGGTTTCCGGAAGACAACGTCTGCGTGGCGTCTGCCATGAACACCGGATTAAGAAGAAGAAAGTATCTTTACTGTTAAATTTCTTTGGAACTATACAAAACGAAGTCGTTTTAATATCAACATGAAGTTTTAGAGCGATATGAAGTGATCGAAAGTGAGGTTATAGTTGCGATATAGTTTTGTTTATTTGCAAGTTTGGGCAAAATGACTGTAAAATGTAAATTCTCACACTTGGAAGAGGAAAGGTTTATTGATTTTGTTCGACAGAATGAACTTCTATACAATCTGCAGCACGCAGAGTATAGAAATATTGATAAAACACAGAGGCTGTGGAAGAAACTGGCAAAAGAATTAAAGTACATAAATAAAATGTGCTTTTTCTCGGCTGAGTGAAACTAGAAGGCTATGGATTCAAAGCCCGGAACTTCACAAGCAGTGTACACCGTCCTTCCTGTCTGTTGAGGCTGGTGATGAGCGAAGCATTTCAGCACAATATTGCACACACACACTGAAATACAAGACTAAGCAGGCCGAAGGGCCAAAGTCCATAACGAATTCGACTCCATCAAGAGTACTAACAGCGAGTTGATCACGCACACACTCACTTCCAATATAAATTAAAACCAAAACAAACCCTGGGAAAGGCTAGCACGTAGACACATCTATAGGCATAAGGAAGGATTCCTTTTCTTGGTTTCCTAGTCCAAGCCCATTCACTGCTCGGTGAAGATAAATTCAAAGCTTTAACAACTTAGTATTTTCCCATAGAATAATTCATTCAAATTTCAGGAAAAACCATTGAGGACCTACACAACATGGTAATTTAACTTAATTTAACTCATTAAGGTGTAATTTCTATATATTCAGACTACATTGTCCTCTCAAATGGTAAATGAATAAATGATTGCGCATAGTTCAACACTTCTTAGTGATAGTGCTAATATTAATGTCTCTTATGACTTTGCAGTGCCTGTTTGCCGGCCTATTTTTACTTTCTCTACTACGTAAGGTATTAGACTCAAAATTTCGATGTCAAGGTTTCACCGGAAACATTCTTTGAAGCTCTTAAATCCAAAAAAGGTTTGTGTCAGTGTGTGTGTCAGTTTGTGGACAGCATAACTCAATAACGAAAATTTGGTTAAAAACCAAACTTGGTTAATATCTTTCAAGGATGCACACTTAAGATTTTGAAGAAAATTCCTCTACCCTAAACTATCCTTTACGTGGAAATTGTTCTGAAGATGTTGATTTTCTGTAAAATGGCTCAAACGATTTTGATTAAAATGCCAAATGTTTAATATATATTTTCTTTGGCAAATGAAATGTATATTTTGAATTTTCTGACTATAGGCTATCTAATCATGTTTACTCTTGATGAAGTTTGCATAACTGGTAAACCGTAAGAGATAGAAAAAATCTTACTGTAGATCTTGCTAAATGTAGATCTTGCTAAAACACAAAACTTATGTCCAGCTGTATTTTTTGTGGAGTGGACGATTGTAATACGCAATAAGATAATTTGTACAAATGTTTATCTCAACTAACACGAAGAAGATATAGGAATAAGAGTTTGTAAGAATGGTTAGTACAAGAGTAGAGAAAGTCATGTGAGTGTAACACATCAGATTTTTAGAAAAAGGTCCGTGGTGTGTGTCTGTGTGTCTGTGAACAGTGTGACTCCAAAACGAAAAGTCAGTTGAAAACAAAGTTAGTATGTAAGTTTAATATCTTTCAGGATTCGACACAAAGATCCTGAAGAAAATTCTTCCACCTTAAAGTGAAAATACGGAAAATGTTTAGAAAATTATGATACTGTCGAAAATGGCTCTAACGATTTTGATTAAAACATTATATAGCAAATAAAAATGTATATTTTGAATTTTCTGGCTATAGCCCATACAGTCCTGTTTACTCTGCTTGAGTTTTGAATAACTGTTAAACCGTAAGAGATAGACCAAATCTTACTATACAAAAAATGCGCATGTGGTTAAAACACACAATTTATGTACAAATGTAATTTTTGTGGAGTGAACCATTTTAGAGATATTCCTTGTTATTTATGTGTGTTGAGTAATACATATTTCTTAAATGGAAGGTCGTCATTCAGTTGTTTATCTCTTGGCCGTGTAAAGAGAACGGAATTTGAATGATTTAAAAGATTCGACTATTGCTCAAAGCCTCCTGTGTTCCCATACACCCCCTGCAAGGAATAAGATAATTTGTACAAATGTTTATCTCGACTAACATGAAGTAGACAGTTTGTACAAGAGAAGAGAAAGTCATGTGAGTGCAACTGTTGCGTCGCGTTCTAGAAATAGCCCAAGAAGGGATTTTCTCACTGTGCTATAGCCTGGCTTCATTACTTCCTTCGCGATGAACGATTATGCGGAAAAGTGGGCAGATCCAAGGCTGTTGCAATTACATACAACAGTTAAATTAAACGGCAGTGTCAAGAGCTGAGCTCTTTCTGCAGATGATATTGCGTAAGCAGAGCAGAGGTTCACAGTCTCGTAAAACTAAACTGAAATAAAATGCTGTGAACACTTAAACATATGTGTATGTATTCATGGCGACCTTATGGCGATATCAAGTTGTTTCTCATGTGCGAGATGCGGCGAGCAGCTGAATTAGCTACATGAGAGACTTAAACACTCCTTTAACAGATCCAGCTAACCCCAATGAATCATTTGGTCATTACAAGAATGATGTAATACTGCAAATGTGTTAGTGAGCTGTACATTATCTGCAGACCTTCTCAGGTTTCCCATAACTGCAAGTAAACCATTAGATGTGCACTTATTTTACGAAAATGCTCATCTATTAACACTGTAACAAAACAAAGTCAGTCCGCTTACTTTTCTATCACTTTATTGTCTTCTAAAATTTTACCGCAAATAGGTACAGTTTTCCTCTCGTCGTTAACACAGTCTACAGTCCTTCGGGGTATCACAGCCAAAAAAACGAAAACGTAGCAGTTTTTTCACTTTTAAATTAAAAAAAAATTATGATTATTACTAAAATAAAAGTATAAACGCTCCAATTAATATTTTACAAAATTAATTCAGTTATTTTAAGTTTTGAGGGGAAGTATATCTTCTAAAATATTTTAAAATTGGCAAACTTATTACCTACTTGGAACTGCTGACGTAGAAAGTCTTTTCCATCATGGCGGATATTAAGAGGGGAAAAGAGTGAGAAGCGAGTTTTGTATAATGGAGTCCTGAGTGTTGAACGAGACAGTTGTAGACACGAATCGTCGCGTCGGAATCAGTCTTAAGTGAAGCAGTTTTAGTGAATGTTGAGTGAGCAGCTGTATGAAGAAAGAGGCAGAGAGTAAAGTGATACAGTGATTTATGTGTCAAGGTTATGATCGGACAGAACTGTGAGTTGCAAGTTCACAGCGAATTGTATATTGTGTTAACCATAAAAGAGACAACTGTGTTTTTGTACTTCAATTTTAACAGAAAATAAAGTGACGAAATAGTGACTGGACTTGCCATTTGTTACAATGATTATGTTTGTACTTTTGTAGCGGAATGTAGCGAGATACAATGTGTTTTGTTGACAGTTTATGTCGGTGTCAAACATCATGCAGAACATTTTACATCATGTGATCATACTGCTATCTTGCACCAGATTTCCCGTCGCAGTGCGTTAGGCTAACAGCCTTTCTAAGTAAGCTGACAAGCCAGGAATTGCTGGGATATGTATACAAATCGTAGGGAAGGAAATTGTGATGGTAGATAGTTCATTTTGAGGTTAAACTCTTTTGTCGTGAGTACTTCACAGGCTGTGCTGTTGCAGTTCTTTGCTGCGTATGTTTGCATATGAACGAGGTTATGTTTCATTGTGAATGGCTCCTAATACAGCAAGAGTCACTTGCTTCGCAAATGCAGCATTGGAGACGCAGGTATCATCTTCCCGGTCACGATGATAGCGGCCATTGCTAGTTTTGCCGGTGTTCAATCGCTGAAGCGTGCTCATATAATCTGTGAGCGTGCTGCTCATATAGCGTGACAGTGGTGCGACTTGCAAGCATGTTTTTATACTCGATCAATGCTCGTTTGTTCCAACAGAATCTTCTTACTTTTTCTACTACCTACCTATAATAAATAGAGTATTGCACTCTATCCAAAAATTCCATGCCGCTATTTCACGTGAATTAATGTTTTAACTCCTTAAATAAACAGGATTATTAACCTGAAGAACATAAAAAAATCTGATGTATGCATCCACATGATTTTCTCTACTCTTGTACAAATAGCGACAAAGAAAATCTCCGGCGGATTTTGTATCGTTTGCTGGGATCTTTTGCGGGTGTTCTTCACCTTGCTTATCACAGAGTGTGGTGGCTTGATAACACAGCAATAAGGGGTAAAAGAGAAAAGGTTCGATCCCTGGGAACCGAATGTTGTACCAGTGGTGGACAAAGCGGCGTCTGGGCGGCTTTTCTCCAGTTTCCCCCGCCGCTAAGGCGTCTGACCCTAGGCACTGGCTTGTATGTCCTAGGGGGTGTCATAGGCACAGCTTATTCAGATACCCCATAAACAACCTTGACATTTGCCCCCCATTATGCTGCAGTCTGGTTATATTTGGTGATATTCCATCCGTTAGGTTGCATTAGTGCCGCCAACTTCCTAACATATAAGCATGGTAAAGCTACAGCTATAGCTGGTGTTATTGCGTCTGTTATGTTATCACAGAAGTCCTTGTTTATGAACGCGTTGCAGAGAAGCCAACCGGTAGATTTTAAAAAAAGCTTCTGTTTAGACCCCTATTAAGTAATTAATAAACCTGTAAACGCACTACTCGTGTTTGCGTCGATTTGTCTTGAATTCTTTTAGAGCAGTATAACTATGGAGTTATAGTTACTGTTGTTATTTTTATGTTCGCTGCACAGTAGGCCATTAAATATATATTATTCTATTTAGCGCTCGGAAGTGATTTTATCCAAAAGTATTATTGCAGAACAAGATTTACCGAAGGTGAATAGGTTCTTGTGTTGTGCGGTAAAGATGCTCAAGCATTATTATCATTTGAAAGCATGTTATTTAACGCTGTAATATTTGAGGTTAGAAATGCCTTTAATGTGTACGTTGGCTGGACTGCACTTTGGAATACTGTTGTCAGCTGTTTAGTGTAATGTCCGCCATGTTGAACTGTTGGGAACTGCCGATAAACTGTGACCACTATACATTAGGGAAGGTAATCAGGTAAAGAAGGTTTTGTGTTTCATGGTTTACTAGTTAGGTAGAAGTCATCCGGAATGTAGAGGAGTTCTGAGTATATTCCTAGAAAATTCAAGGTATAAATTTCGCTTGTCATGAAAACATGATGTATAATCGCCAGTCATTTTTGAGAAAGTCAAACATCTCGAAAAATGTTCCATGTAAAGAATAGTATGGGGGGGATTTTCTTGAATATTTTCGTGTCGCATTTTTGGAAGATGCTGAACCTAAATACCAAGACACACACACACAATAGTGTAGGAGTAACTTGTGCAAGAGTAGAGAAACTGGTGTGAGTGCAACACATCAGATTTGTTGAATGCGTGCGTGAGGCAGTTGTTGTGATACAGACACGCTGGGACAGACCTTGGCTTGTCACTGTGTTCACACATTTGAAGCCCAAAGCCTAGCTCTTGACGGGCTGCTGCGGATTGAAGAGAGCTATAAAAAGGGTTGAGATCTTGACACTAATCCTTCCCCACAGAATGGAATGTTATAGTGTGGAGTGTTTTGGTTTTTTATTGCGCGTAATCCTCAGACTACATACATATGCGCACTTTTTCTGGGGTGCTTGTATGTTACACCAATACCCTTTCTGAAAACGTGACTAATACTTATCCAACGAGTAGATAATCTTGATCATTACGGCGCTCAGATGTCGTTATGAGCGTCATACTGTCAGAAAACATATATTATGCAACCTTAGCATTATAAATGGTCATAAGTGTCTTCATATATTCGTAAATGAGACATTAACTTATCTCCCTGCATTTCATCTGTTATTACCCGCGTATTGAATCGATAGCAAAATGCATTCCTCTCCTGAAAGGAGAGTGTGCAGCGGTTACAGACTGTGATGTAGCCTACTATTTGTACGACATGCATGGTAAGTTAATTATAATTTCAAAGCTTAATCATTCTATATTTATTAAGCTGTATTTTTTTTTTCACCTTCGTGGCTTAGAGAAAATTTCACAAAATTGTTTCAATTTATCTTTATAGGTCACAGCAACTTGGAATACTTACAGGTTATTGTCATCATAAGCCAATCGTGCACGATAATGAATAAAAAATAATCTTCATGCAATCCTAGCATTAAAACGGCTTATTAGACGGCATAAATCGTGCGAACTGGCAGCAATGTCAGAAAATCAATGATGTAAGTACCATGGCAACAAGACACTAATGACGGCATCACCGCTACAACATAATTTTCTCCAATGTGTCTGTAAGAAAACCTGAAGTCACTCTCGCAAGTACAGTATCAAACACAACAGTCACCACATTTCACCTTTGAATATACCTACAAGTGTCCGATTTTGGAACAGGAGTTGGAATTGGTCAAAACTGGAATAAAAGTTTCTATTAACGTATGTCCGTAAACAAATGCTAGTTGAGATATGAGCCATTTGACAAACATGTGCAACGTATCCACATTTTTTATGGGTTTGCCATACACCAATGTATTTAAATGTCCCGATAGCAAAAAAATCCAATGGAATAAGCTCGGGCGAACGGGGAGACCATGCTTTTGTTTTGGATTCAGGGGGTCTCAAAACATATATTTCCGGTGAAATCTCGAGATCGAATTTTTGGGTGGAATACAATACTTCCTCTACCTTACTAAACATAGTAGAGAAAGTAAAAATATCTACAAAGTTAATTTTTCAGAAAAAAATGGGAATTTTCAGCCATTCTCTCCCCCTCCCTCAAGGCAGTTCATCGTTGTGGTAGAATGATCAGTGCTACTGTTCCGAACAGGAGCACATCTTAGACAAAAGATGCTCCAGCAGGATAGTTTTATTCCTTTTGTGCCAGTAGGACCATAAAGTGTTTCCAGGAACTGAATTCTAACAGCCAGGCAGACGGACGCAATAAAAGTGACGTAATAAAGTCGCAATGCTGGAGTTTAATGGGTGCGCATACTTGCCACCCCCACGGCCGTCTTGTAGTGGGAATCTTGCAGTAATATCCTGCCTGCCTGCCAAGTCAAAGTGCACTTGTGGCACTTTAACTATAATACTGTTGGATGGAGCGATTGTGCTATATAATTACTATCACAGTACCCACTCTTGTACTAACCATTCTTACAAACTCTTATTCCTATATCTTCTTCGTGTTAGTAGTTGAGATAAACATTTGTACAAATTATCTTATTACTTATTTCCTTGTAAGTACAAGGGGAATATAGGAATAGACTTTTAAAGCCGGACCAATATGAAGGCCTTGTAATTCCATTCTCTTTGCACGGCCAAGAGATAAAAAAGTAAATAACGAGCTTCCAGCTGAGGAAAGTTTAAGTGCTGCAAAACACACAAATAACAAGGAATATCTCCGAAAAGGTTCACTCCACAAAAAATGCATTTGGGCATTATTTGTGTGTTTTAACTAGAGCTAAACTTTTTGTATAGTGGAATTTGGTCTCTTTTGCCAGTTACGCATAGGTCATCAATAGTAAACAGATATACATGGGCTAAAGTCAGAAAATTCAAAATATATACCTCATTTTCCATAAAAATATGTTAAACATATGGCATTTTAATCACAATCATTAGAGCCGTTTTCGAGAAAATCAACATTTTCGAGGAATATTCCATGTAAATGGTAGTTTAGGTGGAGAATATTTTTTCCAAAATCATGTTGCATCCTAGAAAGATATCACACTTAAATACCAACTTTGGCTGTTAACCGACATTTCGGTTTCGAGTTATGCTGTTTACAGACAGACAGAAAGACACACAGACACACAGACACACACACACGCGGATGTGTTTCTAAAATGTTGTTTTCAATTCAGGGGGCCTCAAAATATATATTTCCGGTGAAATCTCGACATCGAAATTTTGGGTGGAACACAGTACTTCTACTTTATATACGTAGTAGAGAAAGTGAAAATGAACGACTTCCTACTGACAAAGGTACCTATATTGAAAATTCAAAACAATAGCAAGAATACCTCGAAAATGGTTATAAACAGATATATAACAACACACAAGGAATTAGATATGAATATGGCAACTATAACGGTAACTTCTTGACGTGAAGCTCTCTGCGTAGGTGCGAGCGCATGCGCAATAGCCGTACCCACTACTCTGTTACTAGACTGTGCTGATGATGTATTAATTAGTACTCGATGTCTTTTTTACATTTTACGATAGATGAGTTTGCTCTTCGTTATATTTGAATGTAGCATCACAGGCGGAATCTACCCACTAACAGCCCCAACACCCATAAATTGAGGCGGCGCCGTGGCCGAGCGGTTAGCGCGCTCGCCTACCACCTAGGCGGCACGGGTTCGATCCCAGGGACCCGCATGTGGTATTCGTGGTGGACGAAGCGGCGTCAGGGCGGGTGTTCTCCGGGTGCTCCGGTTTCCCCCGCCATCTCATTCCACCGGTGCTCCATCTTCATGTATCATCAGTGTCACCGCCTGCGGTGCCGTAGTAGTAAAAGCGGGCGTTAAACACTACAACAACAACCCATAAATTGAGTACTTTAATGAGATTTACATTTTTGTGAAGTAATCCTTTGTCTATCTGTTTACTAGTTACAAAGGTCATCCAGAACTAAGAGGACTAGAGACTATTCCCTAAAAATTCAAGATATACTGACATTTCATTTGTCATAAAACTATTCTGAACGTAGGTATTTTAATCAAAACCGTCAGAGGCGCTTTTGAAAAATCACAAGTTTCAAAAGAAATTTCGTGTAACGGTAGTTTGTGGTGTGGGAATTTTCTTTAAAATCTTTGTGTTGTACTCTTGGAAGGTTCTGGACCTAAAAACCATATTTGGCATTTAACTGACTTTTATACTCCTTTGTCTACTACGTATAGCAATTAGAGGAAGTATTGTATTCCTCCCAAAAATTCGATATCGAGATTTCATCTGAAATGTATGTTTTGAGACCCCTGAATCCAAAAAAGAGAGCATTTTTAGAAAAAGGTCCGCGCGCGCGTGTGTTTGTGTGTATCTATGAGTCTGTGGGCAGCATTAACTCAAAAAACGGAATCGGTTAAAAACGAAAGTTTGTCTTTAAGTTTAACGTCTTTTAACGATGCACTTTGCTCTGGATGACTTTTGCATAAGTGGTAAACCGTAAGAGATAGACAAAAGTTTACAATACAAAAATGCAGATCTTGCTAAAACACAATTTATGTCCACTTTTTTTTTTTTTTTTTTTTTTTTTTTTTTTTTTTTTTAACTTTTGAGTGAACCGTTTCGGAAATATTTCTTGAAAGCTTTAAAACATTTGACTATCGCACAAAGCCTACTGTATTCTAATATTCCCCTTGTACCTACAAGGAAATACACAATAAGATAATTTGTACAAATGTTTATCTCAACTAACACGAAGAAGATATAGCAATAAGAGTTAGTAAGAATGGTTAGTACAAGAGTAGAGAAAGTCATGTGAGTGCAGCACATCAGATACAACACTTTCCCTACTTGCTGTAGTATACAAAAGAGAGTCACATGAATGTAAATATCAGAGATTTTCTCTGAAATGTTGTTGCTTTTCTTGACATGATGCAGATACCAAGTGAGACTGATGCTTGATATTCTAGAAATTAGTTCAAATTGCTGCCTAGTGACACCAGTCGATGAGTCGTCGCCTTATAAGACAAGTTTTCCTTGAAGTGTACCATAATTGTTCCATTTCATGGCTTGTTGCTCATTACACACGGACACACACGTAGAATGTTTTGGGTAGATAGGCCAGTAGACGTCCAATTTATAAGGGAACGCCCAGAAACTTGGTTGGCCGGAAATGTGGAAGATCCCACTGCAGCCTTGGTCCTGATGACCTCAGACCATCCATCTTCCTCTCAACGCATTTATCACGCCACACACTTTCTCACAACATTCACATCTGACAAGAAAATAACGGAACACAGAGCGCTCGGCTTCACTGATATGTCTATCGACTTAACTAACACTGTATGGCAAGCACAAGTATGCAAAATTACCAATATCAACATACATATCATTGCTTCCGCTTTAATTTTTAGTAATAGATTAATTTTTATATTTTCATCAGTCACCCTTGTGGAAAATTTAGTGAGACAATTTTCCAATAGCGTGCGGGAATTGCTATACAGTAGACACTTTTGCTAGTAGTTTTGCGGAGTTCCAAAAGGTGGCATGGAGTGTTCGGTCGATATTTAAGTATACCTACTGTCGATATACTCTCGTTTTGCGGAAGCAAGACCTCCCTGTGGGTTAGTGCTTGTCAGAGGTTGTAAGTACAGAATTGCGTATGTTATGCCAATTTAGGAATAGCACTTACTGGAAGCAATTTTGCTTGTGCGAGAATATGAGTGCAGTTGGGGGTAAAGGAGCAGTGCTGTGTTGTGTGTGAAATTTTGAATCGAGATTTCTCTTCATTTATCTGTGTAAAGAAGAAATACGAAAAAGGTAGAGGAGCTCCAGCATTATAGAATTTGAAACAAAAGTTGTATACGACATTTTAATAAACAAATTGATAGAGAGAATGCCTTACATGTTTTAAAAGTAAGGCCATGTTATTTCACCATTGATGAAATCTCGACATCGAATTTCTGCAGTGGCATGCAATACCTTGTGCACGTGGTGTAGAAAGTAAAACAGACGCTAGCATTAGCTACAAAGAGAGTTTCAGAAAAACAAAAGAATGCTTAAGAGCGCAAGATTTCTACAGTGGCTGGTAAAGCAGCCCTATAAATCAACAAGCACCACAAAAGCGCTGTCCGACAATTACGTACGTACGGAGCCACCCCAACAAGGAATGGTTTGTGGGACTACTACCAGTTATCAGCTCGTTATCTGGTTCTTCACACCTGCACCTGTGAATCAGTGGCGGCTCAAACCAAACATGAAATCAATTCACAACAATGATCCTTCAGAGGGGAGGTCTGCACGATCGCAAATCGATACGTTACGTCAGCTAAGAGAATACAATAAGTCGAGCACCTTGCCAAACAAAACGCGGCTACTTACAACTTCTAAATTAAAACTAATAACAAAGAATATCTCGCAAAAGGTTAATGCCAGAAAAAGCCGTGTTTGACATAAATTTGTACTTTAAAGATGTCTAAAATCAGTTTACTGTAAAGATAGAGTAGATGTAAGCAGAAGCACGTGACGGAAATGAACCTCATTGGCTGGTGCATTTTAATACTCCCGTATTCTTCCACAATATAGTTCCAAGGCCTATTTAGCTTCTTGCTTGACTTGCGTTCAATAAACCACTTAAATTGTTGTTATAATATAACATTGAAATATAATATACTGCAATAATACACCATATACCTCATCACCAATCGCAGAACATTCAGTTCTCAAGTGTTGAATACCAGTAGTCAAGTGTAGGGTTTGCCCGTTGCCTCAGCGCCATCTTGGCGTGAAAAATAAAAACCAGATGTGCGAGGAAAGTCTTTAAAGAACGGTGAAAAGGTTATTATATTGAATACGTTTTGGGTGAAATATCCTACCGTGGCTATAAAGATCTGGTAAAGCCTGATAATGGACAATGTCTTTTACCATCCAGTAAGTGCGAAGAGAAAACCTGAAGTGCTATATTTGCTGAGATTTAAGAATCCTTACAATGTGATTACTGCAATAACAATGGCTCTCATGTGTTCAATAATGCAATGGTTTATGTAACAACAAAGAGAGAGTTAAATTGAGGTTATCTGAACGAGGTATATTGGGCAGTGGCAACATTAATATTGTTGTTCACATGCACACATTCAGATATTATGTTAACCAATAGCATACTAGCTCAGTGTGGAGTGCGGAGGAATACACTACTTAGTTCTAACAGCAAACAGATTATACATATTTAGTGCAGTAAACTTTTCTGTCTCCCCTATGGTTTACCAGTTATACAATGTCTTAAACATTGTGTTGTATGCTTCTCATTTGAATCGAAGCAGAGGCTAGATGAATAAAGAGACATCTGATGTGCTACATTCACATAACTTTCTCTGCCCATTCTTCAACAATGTACTCTTTAAAAGGCTGTCTTTGATCTACTTTGTTAATTGCGATAAACGTTTGCAGAAATGCTTTTACGGTATATTTCCTATAATAGGAATAAAGTAGGCTTTAAGCCAGGCCTGGGGAAAAGTACTTCCAAAGTGCCAAGACTTTCTTTCTTTGTGATTAAAATGACATATGCTTAAGATATTTGTATGACAAAAGAAATATATATTTTGAATTTGCTGGCTATAGCCTGTGTAGTTCTGTTTCCTCTGGATGGCTTTTGAATAACTCATAAACCGTAGGAGATAGACGAAATCGTACTGTAGAAAAAAAATGTAGATCTTGCTAAGACACACAATTTATGTCCAAATAAATGTTTTGTAGAGTGAACCATTCGGAGATATTCCTTGTTATGTGTGTGTGTTTCGGAAAACTTAAAAAAATGTTCGTGAAATGAAACATCGTTTGACTATCGCTCAAAGCCTACAGTATTCTAATATTCCCCTTGTACCTACAAGGAAATAAGCAATAAGATAATTTGTACAAATGTTTATCTCAACTAACACGAAGAAGATATAGGAATAAGAGTTTGTAAGAATGGTTAGTACAAGAGTAGAGAAAGTCATGTGAGTCCAACACATCAGATTTTTTAAACTGATCCGTAACCACGAGTGTGTAGATAGAAACGAGCGCATAGAGGAATGCTTGTGACATCACCACGTACAGCTGTTCCACCTCACTTGTTTTCTTTCGCCTTCGCTACAGGGAATGTTGACATTCGTGAGGTTGTAGGTTTTTCTGGTTTTCCTCCAGAACACGATAAGAACAGGTGACTTAAACATAGACCGTAGCGGGTTTTTAACTCGGTTCTACTTCATCATTAGAACCGGTTTTGCGCTGTGGTGCGATAATACAGGGTGATTCATCAACACCCAGTTTTGCAATCTGATCGCTAAACACCTCACGGCTACGGTTTGTTATTTCGGGGTAGGCATAGGGCGGGCTAAAACAAACACTGCATCAGTGTAGTTCATCTATAGTAATACCACGAGCGCCTTCCAGATCATCGATAAATTACCGAGTCATGAAGTGACAAGACAACAGGTGTCATTTGCTAAGAATAAAATGAAGTGATTTACCCAAAATTCATAATTATAATAAAATATTAAAACATCTATACTTAATTACAACGCAAGTGGATTGTTTTCGAAAAAAAATCTGTGTTGCACTCACAATACTTTCTCTACTCTTGTGCTAACCATTCTTACAAACTCTTATTCCTCTATCTTCTTCGTGTTAGTTGAAAAATTACCTCATTGTTGATTTTCTTATAGGTGCAAGGGTAATTAGGGAATACAGTAGGCTTTGAGCGATAGTCAAATGTTTTAAAGCGAACACTATATAAACACTTTGAAATTCCATTATCTTTGCACGGCCAAGAGACAAAAAAGTGAAAACGGCCTTCCATTTGAGAAAAGTCCAAATATTGTAAAACTCACACAAATAAAAAGGAATAACTCCGAAATGGTTCACTCTACAAAAAAAAAAAAAAAAAAAAAAAAAAAAAAAAAATAATAATAATAATAATAATAATAAAAATAATAATAATAATAATAATAATAATAATAATAATAATAATAATAATAATAATAATAATAATAATAATAATAATAATAATAATAATAATAATAATAATCCACCGCCTTCCGTCGTGTTTGAACCCATGGCCTTGGAAATCAGAGGCTGATATGTTACCCCTAGACCACGGAGGATGACTTTTAAGTACTAATGATATTGTAACTCATCATTGGGGTACATTTTCTCAAAATCTCATTGTTTATTGTGGGAAACGAAATGCAGTTGGGAAATTTAGTGCCCTGCGGGAACGTTGCCATGATACCTCAGTTGGTTAACACAACGGTACGAAAAACAGAGGACCCGTGGTATAAATCCAGGTATGGGCGTCGGCACTCTTTTCCGGGGGGGGGGGGGGGAGGCGCTTGTTGGAGGTTTTCACTAAAACAATATTAAATCATTTTGTTGTCAAAAGTTATAGTATTTGTTGTGGATAACCGTGTTAATCGGTCCTAAATTAAAATTGTTCTTTACATCAAAATTAAAGTAATAGTCTAATAGTGAGTAATTGATTGTACATCGAGTGTATTAGCTTACAAGGGGGGTCGCCCCCCCCCCCCCCCCTTCGTGACGCCCATGAATCCAGGCCTGGGCGTTGGAAGTTTTAGTCTGATTCTACTTCTCCTACTTAAGCTACATACAGCATGTGTGAAAGAACAATTAATCAGGAAATATATATTTGTAAAGTACTAACAGTTGCTTAAAGCTTCGGGACCAAGCTCATGTTGGTGATAATAATACAGGAGGTTTGGACAAACAACTCCGTCATTGTAACTTCTGCCACAGCGCTATCTCTGTGCTGTTTGAACTCTTGAACTCTTGGAGCGTATCACAGAATGCTTATCTAGGACCTCCACAACGCCTCAACTTTGTTTGGTTCAAACACTGGATTATAATGAATAAAAGGCAAGTAGACAAGGACCTTCTTTGTGGTCTCATTAACACTTACTGAGATTATACTCAGCTCAATGAGAATATACTCATTTTCGTAAGAATAAAACGTTATTACTCACGTGAGTATATGCTCAAGTCTATAGTCATCTTGATCGCTTAAATGTGAGTATAAACTCATCTTATTTGCACTCTTAAATTATCACACCTTATCGCGTTGCTCTACTGACTGTTAATGGGATTGACTTTTTGCTTTGTCAGTTAAACCTTCACGCTCTCCTACTTCCATTGCATCTATAAGGAAATATGTAATAAAAGCACAAGAGTAGAAAAAGCCATGTGAGTGCACACATAAGATTGACAGATGATGGGGGTGCGACTGACTCGTATGCCGCTGTTACGCCATCATGTTCCCTCCCCGCTTCCGCTCTCAACTCCCTTGTGTGCACGTGACGCATACATATTAAACTATGACTGCCATATTTATTTTTGTAACTGGAAAACCTTATATTATTACGACAAAGATAGACATTACGGATGGATTAGCTAACCGTGCTAATAAAATGCATTCCCTTATTTGGCTGGTTTTTACTGATAAAAGAACAGGTATAGTTGCCTGAAATAAATGCTTTTGGATTCATTACGGAACACAATATCGATATTTCTATTAGACGTCGAAGTACAAATATTCATCTTAACAAGAGCAAAGCAAATGTGGGAAAAAGAAATAACTTTCCTATGATGCCCGGATGTGTTTAATCTCGTGTGTATACAAATACACTAATTTTGATCTAACCCCGAGTTAAATCTGGCAGCCTCTAAAACTTAAAACCACGAGGTCTGTGGTTTCATTACCGGCCGGGACAGCCTGCGCTCGCCTCGTACTGCCCTACTAGTCATTTCTATCTCGCAGTTGTTTTGCTCAAATGCTGGCGCCCCTTCAGGATATACAGCGAACCACAAACTAATCAGCGAACAAATGTGGAATTTCGTTTTCCATACTGAGTAAAGACATCTAACCGAGCGGCATGGCTCAAAAGACAGCGCCTGTGCCCCATTCGAGAGGTCTTAGGTTCGATTCCACTGGCCAACTTATCTGACCTATGAGTTTTTTGGGGGATTTCCTGGATCGCTAGGGAAATGCTGGGAAGGATAATTGCACCATGAATTTCCCCTCACTTCACATTTCATCTGCATGGTTGTTTCAGAGTTCTAAGTGTCGGTGGGAGTTTAGGCGTGCATGGCAGAGAATTTGCTTTATGAAAATGCTCGTCCTCCGGATCGGAAGAGGCTCCAGGGGATGTGTAAGCCCGCAGAGGAGATAGGAGCCGCTTGTACGAGCCGCCATCGGGGAGTTTTAATCCGTAGCTGTTAGGGCACTCTGCTATAGTCTCTCCTCAGGTCCGACCACCCCAGGGGAAGGAAACAATTCGAATTGGCATGATTGTTATAGGCCAGACGAAATAAACTGGTCATCCATTCAAAGTAGAACGTTGTGAGTTTAATCCCAGCCACTTCAGTCAAATGTGGCTGTAGTAGAGGATGGGGTGGGCTCACGTAAAATAACTAGTGAGATGGTACGTGTGGGTAATGGCGGAGTTAAGACATATAATTTCGATATTTCAAGTGATCATAATTCATAAGTGATAAATGTATGTTTACTTCCTAGGGTTGAGTATAGCAACCTATTCTTATCAGAGAAACTCGTTTGGGTGAGATATGTTCATATTGTGATGCCGGTCGGCGGCAGCATCAACACAGCAAGGGCCTCACACCCCAGGCGGTACGTGCATCAAACACGCTCAAGGTCAGGCTGCCTCGCGCGACTGTTTGTGAACACGTGACAGCAATCAGAACGGCAACACAAAGGGATTTTCGAGATTATTCACGAAGTGTCCGGCGGTGGGCGTATTTGTAGAGATTCCAGAAAAGGTGAAGTTCGAGATAGTTTCGTGTTGTCATCCTCCCTATATAAGGAGGCGAGGCGACGACAGCAGTCAGTTTTTAGTAGTAGAGTGGTAGTTAAAGTTGCAGACAGGAGTCGTTGCAGTGTGTACAGTTGACGAAATAGATACGTCGCGTCGAAGTAAAGCCAGTCAAGAAGTCTAATGAGTGTTGAGTAATCGTATCGTCAGATTTAGGTATGAGAGACAGAGAAGGTGAAGAGGTAGTGACAGGAGTGATTCAAGGTCACAAGAAGAAAACAGTTGTGAGATGCAACATCACGAAAGACTATGGACTGTGTTAATGACGAGAAGAGAAACTGTAAAAAAGTTTTGGAGGAGTATAACGTGACAGAAGAAGTAATTGGACTGGACTTTTGTCATTTTGTCATATGGTGTCAGGAGTGGGATTTGTCAAATTGTAATTTGTTACACTATGTTCCAGAAGAGTGCGATTCGAAGTTTTTAGAACTATATTCTGTCGAAGCAAGAAAATGTGCATACATTATGCAGTAGCAGCTACAGTAAAGAACGCCTGATGCAGGATAATTGGGATGTGAGGGACATCCTGTGTGTTGCTGATAATGTTGTAGCCTTTGATAGTGATGAATGACAGGAAACCCTTGTCTCGTGAACTAAATCGCGAAAAAAACAGCAAGAACATGTCCAAGCAGCGGGAATCTACAGCGAAGAGGCAATCAATCGCATGCAAAACAGAGCAGGTCCTTCTGGGCAACATTCCAGGATGATCGGTCACGAGTTGTACGATTCACCTCCACTTCAGACAAAAATTCGTCACGTCTGAATAATTTATGCACATCGGGAAAATCACTCGTAAAGTGTTTTACAGCGTCACTTCTGATATGATACATTCACGTGACTTCCTTAACAAATTATTCTTAAAAACGCTTATTCCTCTATCACAATACTTGCTCTATACGTAGTAGAGAAAGTCAAAATAGCTGGCAGACATCTTACCATCGGCACTGGACACTTGTCACACTCTTGCACGCTTAGGTTATGGTAGATACATTGAGCCGGTTGGCCTTTCTTTTCGGAACAGTAAGTCCAAGATTCATCATCACCATATTCCAACCAAATGCGTTGTTTTTGATTGGGAGTTAGTCTATATGGAATCCATCGACAACAGTTTCCTCACGTCCAA
Organism: Tenodera sinensis; assembly: GCA_030765045.1. Classification (NCBI taxonomy): domain Eukaryota; kingdom Metazoa; phylum Arthropoda; class Insecta; order Mantodea; family Mantidae; genus Tenodera; species Tenodera sinensis. Next base: position 7,260,149 of record CM060974.1, read on the forward strand.
GTGTTGATGTAAAATATGTTGAATTTGATTCATACCAACGCCCAATGTCGTCGACCGAATAAATGAGTAAGATGTTCATCGATCTTCAAGCATTGCTCAAGCAATATTTTAATTAGTTATAGCAGTTCTTCACCAAGTTAATCGCTAAGAAAGTACCGACCACTCTTGAATTCGCTATACCAATTATAAATTGTCTTAGATAGGACTTCTTTGCCAAATGCGTTTTTAAGCCGATGTTCACATTGTTTGGGAGTTAAATGACGATTTAAAATCGTAAAACTCATAGCCTGGAAGTTGTTCTGTAGTCAAATTCCTCTTTGGGTGAACACATAACCTTAAAATGAAGATAATCAACAAACTATTGGGCCAAATCGAACAACTACAAAGCAATGAACTCGCGAAACATTAGAAAGTAGCTGTCATTTAGTTTTAGAAACATGACAGTATAAATGGTTTCATTGTTGTCCTCATGTACGTAGAATCCACAAGATCTGAATCAAGAGGCCGTGGGTTCAAACCCGATATACCGGTAAGTTTTAAGGTGGTCTCGTAGCGACGTTTGGCCTTGATGCTCGATCATGTAGGACATGGCTTCGAGTCCCCCCTCGGGCTTGGGGTTTGCGTCCGTGTAAACGCGCACGTGCATATGCATGAGTGGAACCAGAAAGCAATATAGGGGAAAAGAAACAGGCCAAAAAATAAAGGATTGCGCAAGTGTGAATGGATATTGGGCACAATGGCATAAGAGGTAGGTTGTGTGCAGTAATAGCGGTAGCTATTGCGCAGGCGTAAGACTCCATTCACCGGCGGCGGCTGCTGCTGCCGCTGTTGGGTTCATTAGAACACCGTACGTTCCAAGGAGAACCGCTTCTCCTGCTTTTTATTATTCATATTAGATCATCATCTCCAGCACACGAACCTGAGTAGCCTGATGACCTTATATGGCACTGCACTTGTTGATCATTCAAGAGGTTCCCACTGATCAGGCGAAACGCTTGTTTGTCATTCGCTCCTCCCTCCCACTCGCTTTGTCAATTCATTCCGATCTTCACTCAGCGGAGCAAATTGGAAAGCTCAAGTCAGATAGATGTTCATCCCGTTACGTTTGTGTTTTGTTCCTTTATACATAACGTGACTCACGTAAAACTTCCGCCGCAAAGATCTCTCATACAAAAAGGGACAGAAAAACGTTTTTCACAGTCATGAAGGCTTATAAGTAGATGTCTGCAAGCAATTATTTACCACATAAAAACTTGTGGTTTTTAAATAAAACACCCTTTTTTGGGGGGGGGGGTGGGGCTGGACGCTTGAAGTTCAACGTCCTCTAACCTGCTAGGTCACATCGGCCGAGGAATGAATGACATGGGTAAAATGGTACTCTAATGAGCTTGGGGTCCATAGAGCTTAAAGTTATTCTACCTTCGTCATCTAGGGATACGGAAAAAACGCATAGAAAAAACATCCGTATAATTCATCCTAACCGAGATTCGAACTAGGAGCCTCTTAAATGTAAGGCAGATACGCTACCCCTACACCACAGAGGCAGGATGTTACTTCTGAAACAGTTAATAACACGGGAAATAAAATTGAGAATGACATCTCTTGCATTGCATTACGTCAGTTGCATACTGAGAAATCGGAGGGGGGGGGGGGGAAGGGGATAGGAAAGGCTAAAAGGGAGAGGGAGGTGCTGAGAGGGGGAGGAGGGGGCAGAGGGAGGGACTTTGAGGAAGGCGAGGGAATAGTAGCGGGTGAGAGAAGGGGGAGGGAGAGAGGGTAGAGAGAGAAAGAAAGACAGACAGAAAGAAAGAAAGAAAGAAAGAAAAAGAAAGAAAGAAAGAAAGAGAAAGAAAGAAAGAAAGAGAGAGAAAGAAAGAAAGAAGGAAAGAAAGAAAGAAAGAAAGAAAGAAAAAGAAAGAAAGAAAAAGAAAGAAAGAGAGAGAAAGAAACAAAGAGAGAGGAAGGAAGGAAGGAAGAAAGAAAGAAAGAGAAAGAAAGAAAGAAAGAAAAGAAAGAGAAAGAAAGAAAGAAAGAAAGAAAGAAAGAAAGAGAAAGAAAGAAAGAAAGAAAAAGAAAGAAAGAGAAAGAAAGAAAGAGAGAGAGAGAGAAAGAAAGAAAGAAAGAAAGAAAGAAAGAAAGAAAAAAAGAAAAGAAAGAGAAAGAAAGAAAGAAAGAAAGAAAGAAATAAAGAAAAAGAAAGAAAGAGAAAGAAAGAGAGAGAGAGAGAAAGAAAGAAAGAAAGAAAGAAAGAAAGAAAGAAAGAAAGAAAGAAAGAAAAAAAGAAAGAAAGAAAAAGAAAGAAAGAAACAAACAAACAAACAAACAAAGGGGAGAGAGAAAGGGAATAATTCCCCCCAATCTCAATCTATCCTTTTAAATGGAAAACTTAACGACAATTTTGATGTTTTAAAATGGCTGTAACAATTTTGATTAAATTACCACATCTTTAAGATATGTGAAATGTATACCTACGTTGAATTTTCTGGAAATAGTCTCCGAAGTCCTCTTTATTCTGGAACACTTTAGTAGACGGAAGAGTGCGCCTGGGCGGAAACGCTCCGTTTTTCATGTTGGTATTTGGTAACCCTAGCATATAATTATTCGCACTATAATCATGATCTCGGAAGTGAATAAATTCGGTTACCTTCTCAGTGGCGGCTTATGGCCTCTCCATCCATTTCTCGACAAATTTAATTCTGAAAGATATTTAGGTAAATAAGTTTAGTGGGTATTGTAGAAGACATTACTGTGTCCCTGCATCCCTACGTGACCTCCGGCACGGGCCTTTGATACCCGGCCCGGCCCGGCCCGGCCCGGCATTCTAAATCTTTTCTTCTTCCTACCATCTTTCCTGCTTGCTTACTCTGAGTGTGTCTTTGTTCTTCTGTTTGAAGACCACCCAGATCACTACTGATTCACCAGTATGCATTTAACGGCTATCAATGGCCCTCAACAATGAACATAATAACTATACTTGAAACTCACTCACACGTAATTCACTTATTGTTCCTCGCAGATAAAAACTACAGACAGCTCTTAGGTACCGAACGTCGCCCATTAGTATTTACCGCAATATCGTACGTCAGTTATCTAATCCTATATACCAAACACTCTCACTCACTTATTCATTTATACGTTGTATTTATGCTACAATTTGACAAATCCCACTCCTGACACCAGCATAACAAAATGACAAACGTCCACTCACTTTATTCTCCTTCAAAACTTTGCACAACACAATTCTCTTTTACTGACTTTTTTACTTATTACCACAGCACGTAGTTGTAATAATTACTGTATGGAAAATATGTTTAGTATAACCAAATAGTAACAGCATAGAAATCATTACTACGGCGCAGACCACCACTGTACTTGCATCAAAACTACTTTTTTATATTTCTTATTTATTTTTTATAAATTATAAACTAACTTTCCGGAATAGGACGACACAGAGGTGGCTTTTTATTCATTTATTTTTTCTTATTGAGATGTTATGAGGTGTAAATGGATAAAGCTATTTCCTTGAAGTTATACTTCCCGCCCGTCCGCAATAACGTTAATTCAGAAGCCTGCTGTTTGCCGCAGGTTCCGTTCACCTTCTGGTAAGATAGGTAATAACATTTCCTCTATCTAGGCGTGACTGCCTGGATTAAATCGACACGTTTGGGTCACAAAGATTACAGTAATCTTGTGTTCTTCTCTGGAATGCTTTCGAATGAAGCGGTAAAGATGCAATTTCCTCTCCTGAACGTCATAAAGCGTGCTGTAAACTTCCTGGTTAGCGGTTTTCAAGCGCCAGTCTTTACCCAAGGAACGTACTACTTCGGCCACACGTCAACCACGGCTTTCTACAGGTGAGTGTAGGTAACAAATATGTCCAATAGTCATTGTCAATAAAGAACCCTTTCACAGAGAAAACAAAAAAATCGTATCAAATATTTGGAGCCATCTAGCTCCTTGACGAATCCAATCACGCAAACATTGTGAGAATAATGCTGTAATGCATTTATATCTTAACTCAATTGAATCTAGTCACAATTTAATGTTAAAATGCCATGCAAGTTAAAGTTGTAAGAGAGATTTGGCAATGTCACGTCGTTGAACGGTGGCCATATTTGGATAAAGGGGAGCTTGGGGGAGACATTGCGTTGCTTTACTACAAGTGGGGGGAAAGGGAAGGGCAGGGGGCAAATTCATGCGCCAAGTATGAGGTGTCAGCTTCAACTGTCATTTACGACAATATCATTAGTTTTGTTTCAGTCTGGTAATCTACAAAAGAACGCAATTGTTTTGCTAAAATAATGCATTTTTGTTTCCGTATTAAAATAAATTATTGTTTTAGCCCGTAATAGATAATGTGCATTGTTGGGAAATATCTGAATAAATTTGTCAGCATTGTTTCAACCCTATAATAGGTGGTTTCGATTCTTTTATACTTCTGCTTCCGTTATGGAAAATTGAATCATTATTACTTAAACGAATACATCACTTCCGCAATATTCACAACCTATCAAGCATAACATTTGGAACAACGTGGATTTGCCCAAGGAAGTGAACTCCCTCAGTGCTACGGTAAATGCACTGGACGAGTGTTTTGTTTACATCTATACATACTATAGTGTTGTCTGTTTTCTAGTCCATTCAGGCATACCCGTAGTTCACCACTGTAGCAGCCAGCAGCCGAGATAATGGACACGATATCGGCGATTATCCGTGTCGGTCGGTGGGTGAATATCTCAAGGTCACAATGGGAATGCTAAAGTGTTAAATTTCGCTTGAAGGAGTGGATAGGATTACACAAATGTTTATCTTAATGCCGGGTGACATGGCCGGTAATAGGAGCGCAGATGAGGTCCGGCTTGGTAACATAAGATTGCTTTCTTACAGACGTGACTCACAACAGAAATAAGACCAAAACAATGCTAAACGCCACTCTTTTGTTTATTTTAAGTTTCGCTCCTGCATCAGTGCTTCCTAAGCGCCTGCAACAGGACTTAATTAACCTATCCCTACAGCACCTTCTATACACACGTGTAACAGTCACGCGCCTAATTTCCACTCCTAACAATTAATTTACTACGTCACTTCCTGTTAAACGACGATAAATATTTGGAACATGTTACCTTTTTACCTATTGCTGAAGCTAACGTTTATGGTCCTCGTTCGGTAGGTCCCCGTTCAAATCCCGTTGGCCGACCAATCTGTTCTTTTTTGTAATATATATATTTGTGCGGGAAGCAGTTCTTTTACATGCCAGTGAACTATTCACATGGAGCTGTTGATTTTAAATATATTTAAAAACCATTGGTCCAGCGCCTATCTTTCATACCACACTAAACGGATAGGTACTGTGGCGATTTACCCTCCACCCGGGTTGCTCTTGGCTCTGAGCCACCCAGACACTGAACTTCCTTCTCTCGTGGTTTCCCTCAGTTGCGAAGGTAAATACCGTATCATCACCACCAAAACTTCCACCTTAGAGTAAAACAACACAGTAGAAATCGGATAATTCGAACGTTTCTAATATGAAATCGTCGTTAGTTCGAAGATGGTTCTTGTATTAAATTAATATAAAAAGCTCACATGTAATTCGAATTTCATTTTCCTTAATTCGAAGTTTTTGTTCAGAAATGTCAGTCGAAAATTAAATATAAAGTTAAATATAACTTTGTACAAGCGTTTCTGCGAAAGAGATCATCGCTTCGAAGTTTTTTGTTTTTTAGGAATACAATTGCAATGCTGTTTGGGGGCAGAATAGTGTTTCAAATCAATGCCACTATGTGTCTTATTAAATCACGCACGTTTCCAATACAAGACTTCAACTTTGCGGGAAAAGTCGGCCTCATTCAAGAAGTTGAAAAAGATTTAAACAAAGAAAGCGAAATTACGAACTCACTTTTGTCAACTTATCTGAAGAACTAGAACATTTTGACTAGTTCCTCGAGTGAAAATCGAACTGGTCGAAAAATCCTGATGGACGTAAGTACCTGTCAGTTTGAAACGAAAGTTTTGCAATGCGAATTTTTGAATATCTTGAATTTTTTCTTGTTCTTCTCAGCTTCAAATTGTCCAACTTCCGCTGTAGCAAAAGAAAAAAAGAAGAAGAAAGTAAAGATTAGTAATAAGGAATGTTCTGCCATCTATGCACAGATAATTGAAGCTGGTGGATTGGACCAGGACCTCCTAAATACCGGACCTGACACTGTGATTCAAGATGGCGGCCTATGTGGTGGGAACTACTTGTAAACAACTCGTCTACAGGCTACGATTTCAACGCAGTAAAATAAAAATGTGGTGTAATAACACGCCTATTTTGTGAATATGGGCTGTGTTAAACACAAAAACACTGTCTTAAACATAAACTCAAGTAAACAAAAAAGAATGACATTTAATATTAAACGATAAACCATGGGCAATGAAATATATAACCTCAAATATCATTCATGCAATCTACAGGTCTACATGCCATTATGTAACTGCATTACACACTCAAATTACAAAGAAGATAGACAAAACTGCAAGCAGCATGTTACTTAAATAAAACAGAAGTGTTGACAGTGAGTTGACTCAGAATTATTAATCATTGTTTACACTGTTTTTCACATTTGTACAATGTGCAGAATGTTATATACCTACACAAAACATACTATACTGGATGGCTGATATACAAATGCTGCCATTTAGAATGACCTAAAGCTACCTACTGAATTCAAAACCTTTAGGGTGAAATTTTGCTTTCACTATTACTGAGAACTTGATTACTCAGTTTGCAACAACATATTACTCAGCACTTCAGGACACTTTATTTTACAGGGGGAATCCACAAAAGCAGATGAAATATTAAAAATAATAACCGTAAAACAGCACTGTAAATGAAATACATGAAATACGTAATCTTAAATCAGTATTGTAAAGCAACATTGTGTTAGCTTAGGTTAGGTTAGTTTTGCATATGAGTGGGGTGACAGGGTCCTGTGTTATCGAAATATTTACAATTTGGGTAGTGTTTATGCAATCATTTCAACGTCAATGCATTAATCAATCATTGTAGCATATATTACACTCGTTTATACACATTTATTAGCTAAATATCCGCCGCATAAGCGAAATAAAACCACTTCATCGACCGTACGAAATTTTCTCATAAATAAAACACGAAGCTTGAGCGCACAATAAAACTTACAAGATCGTAATCAGCAATAAAAACTGCATCCATTGCACTATGTTTCATTCGTTTTCTCGAGCGGACGATTTTGTAAATATTTACCAAACTTTGCTATAGTCTACAGTTTTACATGCAGCAACATAACACATTTCTTCTAAACTACAGCTACACATTTAAATTACAAAGACAAAAGATAATGTACAAATATGAGCAGCATACTACTTACATGAAACAAACTGTTGGTGTTGCAGATGCCACTAATTGAATTCACTCGAAATTATTGTCTTTCACTATTCACACTATTCACCATGTTATATACACACCGGCAACTAATACACATAACGCTGCAATTTATTGTAATTAAATACTGAATTTAGAAGCTTTATGTTGTAATTTACCTTTTGTTTTAACTGAAAGTTTCTGATTTTTAATTTGCATCCGGGAATGCAACAGTTACGGTGCATTGTCGTGTTTGAGGTTAGGTTGTAGTATGGCAACATTAATATACACTACTGGAACAGTTTTTCTTCAACAACCTCTCACCACTGTAATCGTGACACAAATTGTACTTGCAAACAGATAAATTAACCACACTATACGGTTAATGTAGCCATAGTCCTAGATGGAACACAATAAACATGAACACGTGGATAGCACACGGCACAGTCAAAACGTTATTACATTTATTCCTGTTCCTATACTGCCCAAATAAAACTTTTGAAACACTCGCTTTGCTAATATGAAGACAAACTTACATAGGAATTATTATAAGAAACAATAACTCGAAGACATAGAAAATAATACGAAAAACAGCGTGTGGAAACACCTCAGAAATCACTCCCACCAGCCGACGCCATTTTTGTACAACTGGGATGCCAGGGTCAGGTCCGTTAATCTAGAAGGTCCTGATTGGACGGCAACCTAACGCCATCTACCCGGCAAGTGTAGAAGCACAGGTACAATTCACGGCATTAAGTCCTCGTGGACACTGCAGAAAGTATCTTCTTTCAGTCACACAGAGAGACAGAGATACAATTGCATAGCACTAACACCTCGAAGCTGTTATCTATTCGTCACGTGTAAAGTAGCGGTGACTGTCCTATCACTAGGTTTTCTGTGACAGTGTTGAAGCTGTTATTTGCCCGTCACGTGTAAAGTAGCGGTGACTGTCCTATCACTAGGTTTTCTGTGACAGTGTTGAAGCTGTTATCTGCCCGTCACGTGTAAAGTAGCGGTGACTGTCCTATCACTAGGTTTTCTGTGACAGTGTTAGAGCTGTTATCTGCCCGTCACGTGTAAAGTAGCGGTGACTGTCCTATCACTAGGTTTTCTGTGACAGTGTTAGAGCTGTTATCTGCCCGTCACGTGTAAAGTAGCGGTGACTGTCCTATCACTAGGTTTTCTGTGACAGTGTTAGAGCTGTTATCTGCCCGTCACGTGTAAAGTAGCGGTGACTTTCCTATCACTAGGGTTTCTGTGGACAGTGTTAGAGCTGTTATCTGCCCGTCACGTGTAAAGTAGCGGTGACTGTCCTATCACTAGGGTTTCTGTGACAGTGTTAGAGCTGTTATCTGCCCGTCACGTGTAAAGTAGCGGTGACTGTCCTATCACTAGGGTTTCTGTGACAGTGTTAGAGCTGTTATCTGCCCGTCACGTGTAAAGTAGCGGTGACTGTCCTATCACTAGGTTTTCTGTGACAGTGTTAGAGCTGTTATCTGCCCGTCACGTGTAAAGTAGCGGTGACTGTCCTATCACTAGGGTTTCTGTGACAGTGTTAGAGCTGTTATCTGCCCGTCACGTGTAAAGTAGCGGTGACTGTCCTATCACTAGGTTTTCTGTGACAGCGTTAGAGCTGTTATCTGCCCGTCACGTGTAAAGTAGCGGTGACTGTCCTATCTCTAGGTTTTCTGTGACAGCGTTAGAGCTGTTATCTGCCCGTCACGTGTAAAGTAGCGGTGACTTTCCTATCACTAGGGTTTCTGTGGACAGTGTTGAAGCTGTTATCTGCCCGTCACGTGTAAAGTAGCGGTGACTGTCCTATCACTAGGGTTTCTGTGGACAGTGCTCAAGCTGTTATCTGCCCGTCACGTGTAAAGTAGCGGTGACTGTCCTATCACTAGGTTTTCTGTGACAGTGTTAGAGCTGTTATCTGCCCGTCACGTGTAAAGTAGCGGTGACTGTCCTATCACTAGAGTTTCTGTGACAGTGTTAGAGCTGTTATCTGCCCGTCACGTGTAAAGTAGCGGTGACTGTCCTATCACTAGGTTTTCTGTGACAGTGTTAGAGCTGTTATCTGCCCGTCACGTGTAAAGTAGCGGTGACTGTCCTATCTCTAGGTTTTCTGTGACAGTGTTAGAGCTGTTATCTGCCCGTCACGTGTAAAGTAGCGGTGACTTTCCTATCACTAGGGTTTCTGTGGACAGTGTTGAAGCTGTTATCTGCCCGTCACGTGTAAAGTAGCGGTGACTGTCCTATCACTAGGGTTTCTGTGACAGTGTTAGAGCTGTTATCTGCCCGTCACGTGTAAAGTAGCGGTGACTGTCCTATCACTAGGGTTTCTGTGGACGGTGTTGAAGCTGTTATCTGCCCGTCACGTGTAAAGTAGCGGTGACTGTCCTATCACTAGGGTTTCTGTGGACAGTGTTGAAGCTGTTATCTGCCCGTCACGTGTAAAGTAGCGGTGACTGTCCTATCACTAGGTTTTCTGTGACAGTGTTAGAGCTGTTATTTGCCCGTCACGTGTAAAGTAGCGGTGACTGTCCTATCACTAGGGTTTCTGTGACAGTGTTAGAGCTGTTATCTGCCCGTCACGTGTAAAGTAGCGGTGACTGTCCTATCACTAGGGTTTCTGTGACAGTGTTAGAGCTGTTATCTGCCCGTCACGTGTAAAGTAGCGGTGACTGTCCTATCACTAGGGCTTCTGTGGACAGTGTTGAAGCTGTTATCTACTCGTCAAGTGTAAAGTAGCGGTGACTGTCCTATCACTAGGGTTTCTGTGACAGTGTTGAAGCTGTTATCTACTCGTCACGTGTAAAGTAGCGGTGACTGTCCTATCACTAGGGTTTCTGTGGATAGTGTTGAAGCTGTTATCTACTCGTCACGTGTAAAGTAGCGGTGACTGTCCTATCACTAGGGCTTCTGTGGACAGTGTTGAAGCTGTTATTTGCCCGTCACGTGTAAAGTAGCGGTGACTGTCCTATCACTAGGGTTTCTGTGACAGTGTTAGAGCTGTTATCTGCCCGTCACGTGTAAAGTAGCGGTGACTTTCCTATCACTAGGGTTTCTGTGGACAGTGTTGAAGCTGTTATCTACTCGTCACGTGTAAAGTAGCGGTGACTGTCCTATCACTAGGGTTTCTGTGGAGAGTGCTCAAGCTGTTATCTGCCCGTCACGTGTAAAGTAGCGGTGACTGTCCTATCACTAGGGTTTCTGTGACAGTGTTAGAGCTGTTATCTGCCCGTCACGTGTAAAGTAGCGGTGACTGTCCTATCACTAGGGCTTCTGTGGACAGTGTTGAAGCTGTTATCTACTCGTCAAGTGTAAAGAAGCGGTGACTGTCCTATCACTAGGGTTTCTGTGACAGTATTGAAGCTGTTATCTACTCGTCACGTGTAAAGTAGCGGTGACTGTCCTATCACTAGGGTTTCTGTGGATAGTGTTGAAGCTGTTATCTACTCGTCACGTGTAAAGTAGCGGTGACTGTCCTATCACTAGGGCTTCTGTGGACAGTGTTGAAGCTGTTATTTGCCCGTCACGTGTAAAGTAGCGGTGACTGTCCTATCACTAGGGTTTCTGTGACAGTGTTAGAGCTGTTATCTGCCCGTCACGTGTAAAGTAGCGGTGACTGTCCTATCACTAGGGCTTCTGTGGACAGTGTTGAAGCTGTTATCTACTCGTCAAGTGTAAAGTAGCGGTGACTGTCCTATCACTAGGGTTTCTGTGACAGTGTTGAAGCTGTTATCTACTCGTCACGTGTAAAGTAGCGGTGACTGTCCTATCACTAGGGTTTCTGTGGATAGTGTTGAAGCTGTTATCTACTCGTCACGTGTAAAGTAGCGGTGACTGTCCTATCACTAGGGCTTCTGTGGACAGTGTTGAAGCTGTTATTTGCCCGTCACGTGTAAAGTAGCGGTGACTGTCCTATCACTAGGGTTTCTGTGGACAGTGTTCAAGCTGTTATCAGCCCGTCATGTGTAAAGTAGCGGTGACTGTCCTATCACTAGGGTTTCTGTGGACAGTGCTCAAGCTGTCATTTGACCGTTACGTAGAGAAGCCGAGATACAGTTGCTATGCGCTTCACTCTGCCTGTGGACACGTGAGTAATCAAGATGGTATGCTACAGGGATTGTCACCACGAGGTCTCTCCCTCAGATATAATCACGTAATTAAAGCGACGTAAAACAGATGGAGGAACAACTTTTGGATGACTGCATCTGTAGTCGAATGGTCAGCGTTCTGATCTCTTAGCCCAGAGGTCCCAGGTTTGATTCCCAGCTGTGGCGATGGAAGGTTTCTTTAATTAGAATCATCTTATAACCTAGTATACAGAATCTAGAAATATGAACGTGCGTGTAAAAGTTAAACAGCTACAATCAAAGAGTTAGGCTGTATTCATAAAAGTGCAAGATTTTGCAGCTATGCTGTTCAATGGAAACATTCACACAGAGACTGCAAGCTGCAAGCGTTATGCTCGTATCTTCAAACACACATTTACTCTCACACTCATACAGGTTTAGATACCTACTTATGATGGACCATAAATCAGTAACAAGAGCGAATATCAAGAAGCGCACAGAGAACAGTAATGGCAACGGAAGCTTTTATTAGAAAAAATAGTAATTTATGCAACAATTGATGGTTATGGCACGAGTAAATACCGCACGAGTGAGTCCCACGAGTTGGATACAAAACTGTACTCTTATCATTATAAATTATAGGAAGTGTGTTCTCTTCCTGGGAGAGAAGTAAACAGATGCAACAGACAGTGATGTAGCCTTCTATCAACACAGCATTAGATCTTAATTATTGCATAGTTAGTCATGCGCAGATGTTTTCACGTTATCAACTGCAATGGGCCTTCTATTAAAAACAAATTACATTTACTTACATTTTTGAATCGTCTGTATCATCTGCTTGAGTGCATGCAAGTAATAATGGGGGTTGACTCTCAGTAGTGGATTGGTTGAATCAGCGGTATATTATTACTAATATTCTTATTGTTAATTACAAATGTATTTATTAATGCAAGAGAGTGTTTATAACGCTGAAAGGAAACTTTTAGCGCTCTCTCATTTGAGTTCACACTCGACGTGAAGCTCGTCCGAGTGCGGGAAATTAGAGCAAATTGTGTTAAAGAGCGGCACGCACGTTCAGTTGTCCAGTCGACTGAACAATTATTACAAGTGGGGGTCTGTGGCAGCAGATGGACGAGTTTGCTTCCCAATTCTCTTAACCCTAATTTATATCCGAGCTACATACAGCACATCAAGAGTGGCTTAAAGCCATCCTGCATGCGATAAGGCCGCAATGCTGTGACCTCTTATTACGAGTACTTTACGAACAGACACCAAACATGTTTTAGACAATCAAACAACGATTAGTTTAAACAATTTAAGTGATGTTAGTATTTCTCAAAATATTCTGCGTTAACATCAATACATTCTTGCACTCAAGGGCACTGGGAGGTCGATTGACTTCAAAAAATCGATTTTTTGTTTTTAATGTTAATAAAATATATAATTCTTCAGCTTTAAAATGATATATATAACATAGGTATAGTGTTATTTGTTATAATGATGGCTGCAGTGGAAGACTTACAGTGATGGAAAAAATGGGTATAAAAGTTAGAATATGAAGGAAGCCTGTATAAAAATATATATGTCGACTCTCAGAGACAAAACGGGCAGTTCAGCTGCTTGAAAATAAAGCTAGAACTAAGAAAAGATGAGGAAAACTTAAGTGAGCAGGAATATGGAGCAGATATTCTGAAAGTATGTGTAATTTGAAAAGAATGGTCCTACTTCAGCTTTGATGGCAGTTTCCCGAAACCTTGATTTTTCACACTTCAGGTACACATTTCTCAAAAACTATAAGAGATATTGATATCAAATTTTTAGTGCTTATTTTTCCATGTTTGTTGAGTACAGCCGGTTAAAGCTTTTGTGAATTAGAGCTATAATGTGGAGGAAAAAAATTTAATGCTTAAAAATATTACCATATTTTTCCTATATAGAATTAAATAATTTTTTATGTACAAAATACAAACTACATAGGATTTGTTTAACCGGCGATGTAAAGCTATGCTTTATGTTATTCAGATAAAAATTTGGTGCCTGTAGCTTCAAAATCCTACAAGAAAAGTGTACCTGAAGTATGAGGTGTAACGTTACATAGTGTGCTTTATGCCTCTTTTGCATGAAATTCTGTGAATGTAATTTAATTATTATGTAGCACTTAAATGTACAAATGCTTGAACTATAATCACACCAAATTTCAATTTATTCTAATCATTAGTAGCTGCTATGTTTAAATTTTAAGTATTGATGTAAGTTAACCTCGTGATCTTAAAAATAACCTCCCAGTGCCCTAAATGAAACCAGTACTTAAAGCAATGATGCCACTCTTCCTGAGCCACTTGTTCATAAACCAGGCTTTTATAATGTTCCGCTGCTTCATCTGACGACCAAAAACTGATTCCACACATTTTATCTTTAATTTTTGGACGGAGAAAGAAATCACAAGCTCCTAGGTTAGGGCTGTCTGATGAGTATTCTATCTAGCAATGCTATAATAGCAATATGGCCAGTTTCGGAAGCAAACCTAACAACCATCTATTTACACACGTGTTTCATACAATGTTTTATACTATTCTAGCATTAAAATACTAAAATAACTAATAGATATGCTAAATGTAAAATTATAATGAATCAGAGACCACAGATGTATGGTGTAATATGGTTGCTACGCAGATGTTTCATTTGTTGCTACACTTATAGAGCAAAATGGAAGGTTATGAAGGTTGAAAATATGGATCGAATTCCGCTTTTCATTTTGAACGAAGCCAAGAGTGCTGGGAGTTTATTAATTCCAGAAAAATCAAAAGTTATTTACGAAACAGAAAATGAAAAGCCTTGTAGATGGAGAAACGAAAAATGTGTTAGTTTGAGAGAGTGACGATTGCATGTGGAAAATGATGTAGCAGTTATGACGTCATTGCTGTCTTGTTACCATGGCCATTCATTTTGTAACACTGGTGCCGGAAAGAGGGTAACTTGGCTCGATTTATGCCGTCATAAGACGCTGTTTTAATGCTAGGGTTGCATAAATTAACTTTTAACATTTATATCATAAAGAACCATTAGTTTTCGAGTGTCCGAGGACGAGACTTCTTGGGTAAGTGTTGATCAGGAAACACTGAGATTATTTGCCCTTTCTTTGAGCTTTTCCGGCGTATTTATTAGTTGTTGGTCCTTTTCGGCTTTTTCCTTTCTCGAAGTAGCAAAAGCCGGCGCACAGGCCACTACAGAATAAGCGATAGCCACACACAATGCCTATGTAACAAATTCAATGTCACTACGGCTAATTTATTACAAACAGGTGGACTTTGCATTTCCCAATATGTTTGAGTTTACGAAGGTGTTGAGTGGGTAGCTGTTAGAGGCCTACAATTGGGTTAGTGCTCCTATAGCAGGAGTGCCAATCTAGCAAAAGGACATGAAACCTTCGTATGCATTTCACACCACCTTCCACTGTCACCTACTACTTATATAGGTGCAGTTCACAAACTTTCAAGGATGCTAGACCAACATCTTCAACAAAATTCTCTCTAACCAAACTATCATTTACACGGAAACAATTTCAACCTTTCCTATTTTCTGAAAACTGTCTCAAAAAGTTCTTATTAAAATACTTAAAATATTTAAGGTACATCTTCACGTTGGGAACAAAAATCTATATCTAAATCTATATTATTTTCTCTACTGGTAAGTAATTCGATGTCGAGATTTCATCGGAAATACATGTTTTGAGGCCCCCTGAATAAAAAAGCATTTTTAGATAAAGGACCGTGTGTGTGTATGTGTGTGTGTGTGTGTGTGTGTGTGTATGTGTGTGTCAGTCTGTGGACAGCATAACTCAAAAACGAAAAGTCGGTTAAAAGCCTAAAGTATACTTAAGTTTAATGTCTTTCAAAAATGCGAGATGAAGATTCTGAAGAAAATAGCCCCACCCTAAACTACCCTTTACATGCAAAAATTTTCGAACATTTTGATTTTCTTGAAAATGGCTCTACGATTTTGATTAAAATGTCATATGTTTGAGATATTTTTATGAAAAATGAAATGTATATTTTGAAATTTCTGGCTATAGCCCCTGTAGTCGTATTTACTCTGGACGACTTTTGCATAACTGCTAAACCGTTAGAGATAGACAAAATCTTACTGTACAAAAATGTAGATCTCGTTAAAACACACAATTTATGTTCGAATAAATTGTTTGCAGAGTGAACCATTTCGGAGATATTCCTTGTTATTTGTGTGAGTTTTGGAGAACTTAAAACTTCTGTCAACTATAACATTGTTATTCATTTTTATATGTTAAGTGTGCAAAGAGAACGGGATCTCAAAGTTTTAAAAGATTTGACTATCGCACAAAGCCTACTGTATTCTAATATTCCCCTTGTACCTACAAGGAAATAAGCAATAAGATAATTTGTACAAATGTTTATCTCAACTAACATTAAGAAGATATAGGAATAAGAGTCTGTAAGAATGGTTAGTACAAGAGTAGAGAAAGTTATGTGAGTGTAACACATTAGATTTCTTTTTGGAAGTGTCTAACGCCGCACTTACTATGTGCGGCACCGCAGATGATACTTCGAATGAAGATGGAGCACCGCTGTAATGAGATAGCGGGGGAAAGCGGAAAACCCGGAGGAACCCACCCCCCTGCACCGCCTTGTCCCCCACAAATCCCACGTATGCTCGAACCCGGGTCTGCTATCGGGGGAAGGCTCCGGATCCCGACCCTCCAGGAGTTGAAGGGGGGAGGTAGCCTCTACCTCACCTCGTTAGCGACGCTGGCACGAAAGTTCTCCCATAGTCGAGGTGCAAGTCCCCCTCCGAGACTGGTCATAGAGCCAAGAGTAGACGTTGCGGACAGCAGTATAAACGGCGGTGCCCTGTAGCCTCTTGTTGCACACACAGAATTTTCATTCACAAGAGAAGTGCAGTGCAGGGCTTTATCAGAGTGCGTATGTATGTATGTACACCAAGAGAATGTTTTCTAATCGGTGCGTGTGTGTGTTGTTGTGGTGTCAGAGCCGGACATCCGTGGGAGGCAGGGAGGCAGGCGAGAGCTGGAATGCGGCTGAGGCGAAACGATTCCGGAGCCCGGGACACTTGACGCCTACACAACATCCTAACTGGTTACCTACCTCTGCTGCCACTCACAATTGTATTGTCTCTGTGTGCTCACAATACCCAAATTCCCAATCCAATTCGTTTAGTCCTTCACAAAAATACGATTTTATTTGACTTCAGGAGTATGCATTAAACGAGACAATTATACAAAAGTCCTTACGCATGAAGATACCATAATTCACAGAAAAATGCAAGATATACACTTTATTTAGTCATGCCAATGTCTTAAACATGTGGTATTTTGACTCATCTTTCAGAAAAAAAAATCCTTATCAATGGTAGCTTGAGGTTCGATTCCCGTGGCCGACACTCCTGACCCATGGGTTTGTTTCGGGGATTTCCCCGGGTCACCAGACGAGTGCTGAGAAGGTTTATTGCATCCTCGAATTTCCTGTCCTTTTCATTCATCCTTCATTCCGTTGGACCCCAGTCTCAGCGAAGGCGTTAGTTGCAGCTAGGCAGGGAAGATGTGTCTTTCTGCCACTTGCTTTCCGTGGGATAAGGGGAGTGGCATAGTGGGGCGTTGAACCCCGCGCCTAGATCCCCCTAAGATGACCCCAGAAGACGTAAAGACCTCGAGGTGTCGTCAAACTTGGTAAACCTTAGGGATCTGTGTCAATGTCTGGATTTGCCACCCGGTGTCTCCTCTCAGCTCATCCTTCCTCTGGGGGTGCCCTCTTGGCTGCACATGTGCAAATAAGCCCAACTTCAGTGCCGCACCCCCATCCCCCATTTAGGGCGAACGAGGAGTTTGTTAGAAGTCTTCTTGTCAAGGCGTTTGAACTTAAAACAAGGTACTTTTGCAAGAGAGTTCCAAAAAGGAAACACACAAGGCCTTAGGGGTATAGGTATAACTGCGCCGAGAAATGAACAACGCTTGTCATTATAGACTATCTCTATTATTGCCACTTGTTTACGCCTTAATGCGTAGCGTGCTGGCCTAGATAGTGTGAGGTCATCGCCCTGCAGAAATCATTTGAATTCTATTCTGATACAACGGAACGTTCAACGAGGAACGCATGAAGTGAGTAAGCATCCACGGAACCTGACCTTAAAGCAAATCCTCAAGTTCGCCTAACGACCAGGAAAAACCACGAAAAATCCAAGGTGAGAGTGGACGATCGATGGGAATGGAACCCGGCACGTCCCGAGTGAAAGCTTCACTAGTTAGTGCGCCCCCATCTCGCCCGGTACAGTAATAATGCTCTCTATGGGGATATAGAAGCTATTTGTTGATCTTGCACAGACTCTAACGACCTCCCAACTTCCCGGTGCACAGACTTCCTTCTTCAGATGGGAGTATTGGTGCATGACATCTCCCTTCTGCTACGTTAAACGTGTGTCGTAAATTTTTTAAGCTCCACAAGGTTTAGCTTTGAGCCCAAGACTGTTTTTTCGGCGCCTAAGTCATAAAATGCATTATGGGATTTCCGGTATGGAAAACTCCGCTTTGGCGGCGCGGTGTGAGCATTAGCGCTCCTTTGCAGGAAGTTCCATTTATTTTTTTGCTGAATGTTTTTATCAAAACAGGTGTGCATTTGCCAAGTTCTAAACCCATGTGCAAGAAATATCTCAGCTTCTGAAACGAGTATAATATAAGCTATCATGATGTTTACTTTATTTACTTCGTATATAATTAGGGGAAGTGTTTTATTCTACCCAAAATTTCGGTGTCGGGATTTCACCGAAAATATGTTTTGAAGCCCCTGAATCCAAACGAAAAAGCATTCTTAGAAAAAAATAGTCCTAGTGTCTGACTGTGGACAGCATAACTCAAAAACGAAACGTCGGTGCGACACGAGCATTTTGAAGAAAATAGCCCCACCCTAAACTACCATTTACATGGGAAAAAATTAGAAAATTCTGATTTGCTCAAAAAGGGCTCTAACAGTTTTAATTAAAATGCCATTTTTTAGGCTTTTTATGACAAATAAAATGTATGTTTTGAATTCTCTGGTTCTGGCCTATATAGTCCTATTTACTCTGGATGACTTTTACATAACTGCTAAACCGTAAGAGATAGACAAAATCTTACAGTGTAAAAAATTTAGATCTTACTAAAAACACAGTTTTTTTTTGGGGGGGGGGATAGAGTGAACCATTTCGGGGATATTCCTTGTTATTTATGTCAGTTTCGGAAAACTTAAAACTTCCGTGAAATGGAACATCGTTGTTCATTTTTTATATCGTAAGGGTGCAAAGAGAACGGAATCTCAAAGGTTTAAAACATTTGACTATCGCTCAAAGGCTACTGTATTCCCTTACAGCAATAAGGGTTTGTAAGAATGGTTAGTACAAGAGTAGAGAAAGCCATATGAGTGCAGCACATGTTTTTTATTTAGTAAGGCTTTGTCTGTCTCCTACATGCTAAAGTCACCTAGAATGAGAGCTCACTAGCACCCTCCGACTGAAGGAGTGGGGTGGGGAACAGGCAGTAATTATGTAAGCGTCTTCAAAGAGGCAAGGTTGGACATCGCCGTCCATAGACCACCCCTTGAGCCGGCCTTGTTCAGCCATTTGCTTCTTTCTTAGGCTAGAGAAAGTTAATTGAAAATTGGTGGCATTGTGGTGTGTACGAGCAGATGTAGTGCAAGCCGCCCGCCGCCCGCCGCCCTCCGCCCGCCGCCCGCCGCCCCCCGCCCGCCGCTCGAGGTGTGTTGCTGCAGCACTCCTACAAGGAGCGGTACACCTGAGCCAATTCTCCTCCTCGCCTTTTGTGTATCTTCTTCCACGTGGACCAGCATTATCTGCAGCGTTGCGCTTCCTAGAAATGCTCACTTGCATTCTCTGTCCGGAAATTGCTTCTCTTGGATGGAATCTTGTAGAATCCCGGCATCTGCTATAGATAGCTACCTACTCTATCTTTGATGTGTAGTAAATAGGGCAAGGTGGTGTATTCCACTCCAAAATTCGGTGTCGAGGTTTCACCCGAAATGTATGTTCTAAGGCCCTCTGAATCAACACACACACACACACACACACACACGGACATTTTTCCAAAAATGCTTTTTTTGGATTCAGGGGGTCTCAAAACATATATTTCCGGTGAAATCTCGACATCGATTTTTGGGTGGAATACAATACTTTCCCTACTTACCAGAAGAGAAAGTAAAAAATAAATATTTTCGTCTTTTGGTGGTGTTTTGTAACATGTTGATATCGTCACAGTTATAAAAATAACGGGGACCCATTTTCCGTTACTTTAACGTTTATCTGGGTATGAGAATGTAGACATTTGATTTTGGAGAGTAGTTACCCACACGCCATTGTTTACCATTATAATAGTCCGCAAGAGTGCGTGATGTAAGCGAGTTGTGTTTAATGACAGCTTCTCTCCATGCGTCATCCATCACACCTAGCAGTGCACGTGCACCTACTCAGCTGTGCCTTTACTTCCATTGCAATTGTGGGTCATTTATGCAACAATGTCCAATTTTAATGATATGTCACGACTGAGTGTTTATCACGCAAAGGAAGGCGGCCATATTACAGTTATCCCGTAGTTGAATACATTTTATACAACCTTAGCATTATATAGCAAATAAATAATAAAATAATTTGATATCCACTACTGACAAACGTGAGAGCGTCTTTGTAAGTTCGTAAATCGGAAGTTAACTTCTCTCCCTGCATTTCATTTGTTATTACCTGGCATGCTAAACCGATAAGCAAGTGTGTTCTTTCCTGGGAGAGAAGTGAGCAGGTGCTACGGCCTGTGGTATAGACCACCATCAACAAGGCATGGTACAGAGATATTTTTAGACGTGAGGAATGGACAGTTGTGTTGTGGTGTTGGGAAACAACATCGGCAATGTTGAATTCACATGTGGTAAAGCTATAACACCAGACCAAAGATCTCAAGTAACACAACATTTAAATTGTAACAAACATTGGAAATTAAATGTCAATTCTCCAAGAAAATCGTCAATACTTTGGTATAGAAAATTTAAGGAAGTATTTGTTCGTATACTGTAATTCAGTACTTGAGATCCCTTCCTCAGTACCACGTGCATTTATATTAACTCATTCGAGCCGTTAGTAACCGTTTACGCAACACAGCGTGTTCCAAATCTTTAGGCTCAAAATTATACAGATGATAACTTCGAAACTGAGCATTTTCACATACACATACAACAATAAGCTTTGCTAAGAATGGTTTACTGAAGAAAGGGTAGAAAAGGTCATGTGAATCTCACTCACCAAAAATGTTTATTGCCATTCCGAGAATGTAGGACGTTCTATTTGTATGTCTAAAACCTACATTGCAAGCGCCGTCTATTCAGTAGCTGGAAATATACGTAATTCATTTATTCAGGTTTTTTCTATAGTAAAGTTATAACGTTACTCGGTTTGACACGCCGCGTTTTGTGTAATGCAAAACTTGAAGGTTAAGAATAGGCAATTATCGCGCCTGTATTAGAGTTCACGGGGAAGGTTTCTCTCCAATTACCAACAAAACACGCTTTGCTATGCATGAATGCATACTGTTATGGCAATAAACAGCACCTGGATTTTGATGACCTAAATATGCCTCAAACATAACCTATAAAATTAATAAAACGTTTTAAAAATTGCACAGTAATCACACAAATCTGATGTATTGCACTCACATGACTTTCTCCACACGCTCTTCAAACACTTATCCTTTTATTTAATTCATGTTCATCTAGATAAACTTTTACAGAAATTGTCTTATTGCATATTTTAAGTGACAGTCAAATGTTATAAAAGTTGGTCACTAGTCTGTAGAAGTCCGCTCTCTTTACATAGCCAAGAGATGTAATATGTATTTAAAACTCAAGCAAACTACAAGGAATATCTCGGAAATGGTTAACGCCACAAAACAATTTATCTGACATAAATTCTGTGCACTAAAGAGATCTTCATTCTTTGAAGAGCAAGATTTTATTAATCTGTTATCGTTTACCAGCTAAGTAATTCAGAATGAAGACGACTTGTGATGATAGAAAATTCAAGATATACATTTCATTTGTTATACAAATCTTATTTTCGAAAAGTTTTCCATGCAAAAATAGTTGGGGCTGAGGGATTTTCTTGAACATCTTCGTGTCGTATCCTTGGAAAATTGTTTTCGTTTTTGAGTTAGGCTATTCACTGACACACAGAGACGGTCTTTGTAAAAGTGTTTTCTTCCTCCGATTCAGGGTGTCTCAAAACATGTATTTCCGGTGAAATCTCGGTATGGAATTTTTGGATGGAAAACAATGCTTCCTCTACTTTATTCAGAGTACAAGTAAGTACATAGTAGAGAAAATAAAAATGATCTGAACCAGAATTGACATAACCAGTTAAGATTTGGAGTACAAAACAATCAGAAGAGCGAATGAATGAGTGAGTGAGTGAGTGAGTGAGTGAGTGAGTGAGTGAGTGAGTGAGTGAGTGAGTGAATGGGGCTTAAGGGCCCGTCGACAGCTAGATCATTCGGGCCCGACAGCGCAGAATCTTGGATTTTCACAGCTGCATTTGCCTGAATATTTAATACGTTTCTATAAGGAAATGAAATCGATTTGAGTCCAATCTCATTCTCCATACGATTCGCGTTTTCATGTTGAATTTAATCCGGAATGAGATCGATTTGGATACGCAAGGCTCAAACATAAATCATTAAAGCTTTTATGTTCGTCAATTAGTTTATGTTGGCGAACCTGCATATCTTGAGTAGGTTTTGAGGTTAGTGAATGTTTTTGAGAAGAATATACTGTGAAATTACAGAAACAATAAGAGTGACTTTGTTGTGTTTCATTTTACCATATTCGCCAAAAAAAGAAAAAGAAAAAGAAAAAAAAAAAAAGAAAGAAAGAAAGAAAATGATTTAAACCCGGTAGGTCTTTCCATGTAGCAAACTTTCGATCCGATCCCACTTCTAAGAGGATCAGATCCAAGGATCCAAATAGATTTTAATCCGGTACGTGTTTCCATGCAACAATATTTCGACCCGATCCCACTCTAAAGGTATCTGATCCAAGGATTCAGTTTGATTTGAATCCGCGTTTCCATGCAGTATCCAAACAGGAATGAGAACTCAGATCGATTTGAATTCCCCAACGAAACGCAGATATTAAAATAGCACAACGTTACAATAACCGCCCATTGCAGTAGTGTTTAACCTACAACATTTCCCTATCAACTCCGCCTTATTTCGTCACAGAACACCTGCCTGCGTGAACACGACCAATAGCGTACGTTGATTAACGACATTCTCTTGTTTCTTCGTGTTTCTCCTTGTTTTCACATTCCGCTTCATGTATTCCTTAATCTCAACAATTTTTCATGAATACTTTGAGCTCAACGTGTAAAATTAATGACATTAGGTATGAGAGAAAGTGAAGTGGCGACCTAAATCCACCAACCTTTTACATTTGTATATGCATCTCACAAACTAAGCAACCGGCTTCTACATAAATAAAGAATAATGCAAATAAAATTATTGCATGTAGCTCATTCTTACTTTCTTTACTGCCTATTTACAGGAACTTACAAAAATTCTACGTCAAAATTTCCAGGGAAATGCGTGTTTTGAAACTTCCTGAATAAATACAGTGGGTTGGTGTTCCTGTATCTCTAAATAACACAACCCAGAAACGAAAAGTTGGTTGATTTTAAGTTCAGCATCTTCAAAGGATGCGACAGGAAGATTTTTTAAACAAATTCTCCCACCTCCAAACATCCTTTACATGGAAAATTCTCCCAAAACTTTGATTTACTTAAAAAATGGCTGTAATGATTTTGATTAAAATACTATATATTTAAGATATTTTCTGGAAATGGCCCCTAAAGACCTCTTCATTTCGAATGAATTTTCTATAAGTGGAAAACCGTAAGAGACAGACATCTTACTACACAAAGTAGATTCAAAGATTCTCCCATCTGTTTCGTGTTAATCGAGATAAACATTTTTAGAAAAACTTTTCTTTTATATATTCTTGTGTGTACAATGGTAACCGAGCTCAGGCGGTAACGTCTGTGATCCGCATCGGGAAGTCGCCGATTCGATCCCCGTGACTGACCTTCCTGACCAATGGGTTTTTTTCGGAGTTTTCCCTGGTCCCCAGACGAATGCTGGGAAGGACGTTCATATCCTACGAATTTGCTGTGTCCGTTTCGTTACATTAATAATTTCATTTTGCCCTAGGTTTCTTTCAGGTTTGGAAGCGTCGGCGAGCGTCGCGGCAGCAGCATGGCAAGGGAAAAGGATTTGAAGGTGAGCTTCCTGGTTTCCGGGGCCCGCATGGGATGGTACAAGCTCGAGAGGGAGGGGGGGTGGAGTCGTAGAGTCAATGTTAATAGCAGAATACAGTAGGCTTAAGTGATAGTCAAGTCTTTTAAGAGGTGGTCACTAGGTGATCGCTTTGTAATTCCGTTCTATTTGCATAAGCAGAAGGAGAAAAAACCAACTTCACATATGAGAAAGACACCCATAAGTACTGAAAACTTTCAACAAATAACAAAGAGTATCTCGGAAATGGTTAGCTGCCTAACATATCTCTTACGGTTGACCAGGTATACAAAAGTTATTCGGAATAAAGAGAAGCTATTAGAAAGTTCATGATGTACGTTTCATTTGTATAAAAATATCTTAAAGATATAGTGTTTTAACAAACAAAACGTTAGAGCCATTTTTAAGCAAATGAAAAGCTCTCTCTCTCTCTCTGTCTCTCTCTCTCGCGCGCGCGCACACACACACACACACACACACACACACACACACACACACACACACACACACACAGAGGACCCTTTTCCTAAAAATGCCTCTTTTTATTAAGGAGTCTCGAAACGTGCATTTGCGGTTGAACTTCGATATCATATTTTTGGGTGTAACGCAATACCTTCTCTACGTAATATGCACCTCATGAAGTAAAAGTGTCCTAGTTGCCTTTAAAATCCTGAGGTTGGCTCCCCTGTGCCCAGATGGGACGCCGTCACAATTTGGAAGGCTGCTCATTGGAGAGATATTCATGTGTAATGGAGCACTGTGTATAATGAGTTAAGTCACTTCACTGTCACTGATTGAAAACCAGACGAAATGTAAAACAAATGAATAAGAATGTCTCACTTTCAATGGGAAGTTAAGGCGCGTCATTCATCGTGGCATATGTAATTAATCTCTGCTATTATGAATCAGTTCGCCTCGTGAACTCTTCCCGGCAGTTCATCAACCTTTGTACCACTTGCTTTATGTGTTTGCCCGTTTGCCTTAATGAACCGCGGCACGATTATTCGATAAAGACAAAACGATAAATTTCTCTGTTTTATGATAGCCTTGGAGAAGCTGACTTCTTTTTATTTTGGCCGGGATGTTGCGCTACTGACCCTTGACATAGAGAGACTGTCTGAAAACAACTACCCCACTTTTGCATAAACATGCTGCAAGGTGCATGCGCAGACATGCTGAATATGCGTGTAACTGCTACTGTTGGTAGCCCTGCCAGCCTACAAGAAGAGGTTAGGATTTCCTTGTCGCTGTAAGGGGAATACAGTAGGCATTAAGCGAAAATCAAACTTTTCAAGAAAGTTCCATGAAGGGCACTGAGTAATGCTGTTCACAGACAGACACGCACATACGTCAAACCATGTATTTCCGGTGAAATTTTGATATCAAATTTTTGGGTGGAATAATATATTTCCACTACTTACTATACGTAACTAGTAGAGAAAGTACAAATCTAATGTATACTCACTTGTCTCATTACCATTTATTTTCATTATGTATGTATTACCTACAAATTGTTCGTCAAAAGTTCATTTTTATATTCACTTCAAGTTAATCATGGCCGAAGTGGCTTAGATATGCAGAAGGCTAGGCGATAGGATATTTTTTCTAGGAGATTGTACCGTATGTTTATATGATACATGGTCAATTGCACTAAGTGGTCCTTAGCGTTTAAGTGTACACTTAATTTTCAGCCATATATTGTTATTTTAATAGAAAACACACAACAAAATACACCATTTACAGCGTATACCTTCTCGTTGCATTCTGTATCCCGTTTCGAATATGGGGCAATGAGGTTAGGATTGTCTGTTTTGTGTACATTAATCTGTTTAAAACTGCGTGGTCACTGAATCTGAAAGTGGTCAGGTCTATTTAAGAAAGTTCTGGATCCCTGAGGTCTTCAAATTATGCCACAAGAGGGTTTCATATGTCGATCATTTTGGGAGCGCGAAGCGCGAGAAAATTATCCCAAATATGAAAACCGGAGTGGTGTTTGTTTAGAATATTCCACGAAATAATTAATAATTCACTTATTTAATACTATTTAATATTAGTAGCAATATAAAAGTAAGCAACTTACAACTCACAGTAACACTCATACATTTTAATTAAGATTTATTTTCACAGTTGGCACTCCACCTAACTAATCCAATAGTCCGTGACAACAACAGCAATAATTTTAACATCTATTCCAAGGAAATGGGGAAAATACATATGATGAATATAAATGAAGGTTAGTAGGCTATTCATTAAATGTAGGTCTGCTATATTTAGAATTACAGTTGTTAAAGATACAGTTTTCAAAAGAAAATAAAGACGGATGCTATATTTAGTTGGTGTTTCCGCTGTGAGTTTCTAACCTCTTTCGTTACAAAACATCTGAAACTGATTCCATAAACATGATCTGCACTTTTCCGTATTTTCTGACTTCGAATCTTCAAGAAAATATCAATATCGTTACTAGAATGTTCCCCAAATCTTTTGTCTGCCATTTTGAATGTCCCGATAATTGCATTTATTGCGATGGACACTTCAGGTATTCCGAAACGTAAGAGGATGTTTAGGTTGGTGGATTAAAGGTGGACTGGGGAAGAGAGAAGTATGGCAATGTAGCTAATAGGTTAGCGGTGGGCCTGGTCTAGGTTAAATGTACATAAGCGAAGGGGGGGGGGGGCGAACTTGGATAGATGTCTTCTATGTGGAGAAGCAGATGACTTTTATTATATACTAGAATATGAAGATACAACGTTGTGGAGAGACCAGTTTATGCCTAAAAAATTTGGGAATGTCAACAAAGAAGTTCTAGAAGTTAGGATAGTGAAAATACAAAAGGACGGGGTAAAAAAGGATAGCAGAATATACTACAGGGCGAGTAAGAAAAAATTTGTAGAAAAATCTGATGTGTTGCACTCACATGACTTTCTCTACTCTTGTACTAACCATTCTTACAAACTCTTATTCCTATACCATCTTGATAGTCGAGATAAACATTTGTACACATTAACTTATTGCTTATTTCCTTGTAGGTACAAGGGCACTATGGTAATACAGTGGGCTTTGTGCGATAGTCAAATCTTTTAGAGCTTTGACATCCCGTTCTCTTTGCACGCTTAACATTTACGAATAGGTTCCATTTCACAAAAGTTTTATGTTTTAACAAGGAATATCTCCGAAATGGTTCACTCTACAAAAAAATTAATTCGACATAAATTGTGTGTTTTAGCGAGATCTAAATTTTTTGTATAGTATGATTTTGTCTATCTCTTACGGTTTACGAGTTATTCAAAAGTCATCCAGAGTAAACAGGACTACATAGGCTATAGCCAGGAAATTCAAGATATACATTTCATTTGTCATACAAACACTTAAACATATGGCATTTTAATCAAAATCATTAGAGCCATTTTCAAGAAAATCAAAATTTTCAAATATTTTCCATGTAAAGGGTAGTTTAGGGTGGGACTATTTTCTTCAAAATCTTCGTGTCACATCCTTGAAAGACATTAAACTTAAATATCAACTTTGGTTTATAAACGACTTTTCGTTTTTGAGTTATGCTCTTCACAGACACACGCACGGATCTTTTTCTTTAAATGCTTGTTTTGGATTCGGGGGGTTTCAAAACATATATTTCCGGTGAAATCTCGACATCGAATTTTTGGGTGGAATACAATACTTCCCCTACTTACCAGTAGAGAAAGTAATTAACCAATATAAATCCCATACATAAATAATCATGGTGTTGTTGCAAGATTATTGTATAACATTATGGAAAATAGATACTAATAAAATAACCGAAGCGATAATCCGGCATGAGTGCAATAATCTGAATGACTTTATCATCTCTCTGCAATTTCTTAAATACGTCTCAGATATGCATACATACGTACAACTGGGACAACATAACATTTAACTGTAGTTTAATGCATTAATGGTCCCAGTAAAGTTAAACTGAAGATAAAAGTTTATAGCACGAAGAAACATTTTGTAGTTTAAACCTAACTGGCGGTTTAAACCATTATAATACCAGGGATAAGACTGTTTCTATTAGGTAGCAAAAGGATTTTCTGCCGACACAGAAACAAAACAATAATTACTAGCCGCCACTGCGCTAGTTGTTGCCTAAAGGGGGGCCGGCGTTCCTCACATTTTCTAACAACAAGGGTTACTTTGTGAATGAGACTTTACCAGCGCAGGGATGAAATGGGGCAAGGTCAACAGGTGCTTACATGGTTTCCTGTCTTTTCTACTACAACAGTTAAAGCTTCCCTCGCAATATGGCTGGCTGCAACTCTTCAATTGTTCACATCCATAATCTGTTTTACTTTCTCTACCTCAGAGCCACAAGTGTTGTATACCACCCAAAAATTCGATGTCAAGATTTCACCGGAAATATATGTTTTGAGGCCCTCTGAATCCAAAAAAAAGCATTTTTAGAAAAAGGTACGTGTGTATGTCTGTGTGTCAGTGTGTCAGTCTGTGGACAACATAACTCAAAAACAAAAAGTCGGTTAAAAGCCAAACTTGGTATTTAAGTTTAATGTCGTTCAAGGATGTTACACGAAGATTTTGAAGAAAATAGCCCCACCCTAAACTACCCTTTACATGGGAAATTTTTCGAAAATTTTGATTTTCTTGAAAATGGCTCTAACGATTTTGATTAAAATGTCATATGTTTGACATATTTTGATGACAAATGAAATGCATATCTTTAATTTTCTGGCTATAACCCCTGTAGTCGTATTTACTCTGGACGACTTCTGCATAACTGGTAAACCGTTAGAGATAGACCAAATCTTACTATACAAAAAATGTAGATCTTCCTAAAATACACAATTTATGTCTCAATAAATTTTCTTGTAGAGTGAACCATTTCGGAGATATTCCTTGTCATGTGTGTGAGTTTCGGAAAACTTGGAACTTTCGAGAAATGGAACATCATTGTTCATTTTTTTATATGTTAAGTGTGCAAAGACAACAGAATCTCAAACATTTGACTATCGCACAAAGCCTACTGTATTCTAATATTCCCCTTGTACCTACAAGGAAATAAGCAATAAGATAATTTGTACAAATGTTTGTCTCAGCTAACAAGAAAGAAGATATAGGAATAAGAGTTTGCAAGAATGGTTAGTACAAGAGTAGAGAAAGTCATGTGAGTGCAACACATCAGATTTTTGAGTTATGCTGTCCACAGATAGATGCATGCACACAGACACATGGGTCTTTTTGGGTTCAGGGGGCATCAAAACACACATTTCCGTTGAAATCTCGATGTCGAATTTTTAGGTGGAACACAATTTTTCCCGTACTTATACACGGTAGAGAAAGTAAAAATGTGACAGGAAGAATTTCATTAGGATATTTTCAAGACAAAATAACTGTATAGGAATGTTATGCTGGGGTTGTGCAAAGGTTATGTTCCAACCAGCTACAGGAATTTAAGGACGACATGCAAAACTGGTGCAATAAATGGAGAATAATCCTCAAGTCTTGAAAGTCAAAGACAGTTTACCTATAAAACAATACTATCTATCCATCGATAAATTTAGAATCAACCATAGTCAAACATCTTCCATTGAATTCGCTTAAAACCGCCATGTTGATTAAATGTCGAAACAGAATTCATCTATGGAATTCGCCATTTTGCATTACAGCGCTTTATATACACATCCATAATTCGTCCAATTTGGCAATATGGTTGATTAGTCTGGGATCTGCTTTTGCCAGTCCAACTAAAAGAATTCAGGCCATGCAAAACAGATGCATACCGCGCAGCTTCGGGAGGCATTCTACTGGCCTTCACATAGCCAGGAGGCGGTGTAGCGTCCTGTTGCGCGCCCGGTGGGGAGGTTGGGAACTAAAATGCCACTTGAAGCTATCGGGACAGCATATAGGCGACCAAGTGTACTGTGCAATGACGACTTAGGACTTCTGGAGGTATAATATAAGACGTTCTTCTACTTGAATTACATACGGACTCAAAGAACAATCGAAAATCGTCCAAATTCTCTGATTCAGCAAATAACAATCCATCACACAATTCAATTTATACGATAAAATTATTTTATGAAAACAAAACAGAGCAGGAATGCAATTACTTACCCCTGAAGTGCAAGTCGCAAACCACGCTATGGAGGCGACGAATCTGTAAAAGAAAAAAACATTGGTATTTTAATTACATCTGTCTTACGAAGTTCTTGAAATGAAGAAGTAACAGGTTCCAGACCAGCATGCTGACAGTATATGCTCAATAAAATCCAATTCTGAGTGTTTATGACGTAACGTAACAAGTTATAGGTTATGCAACAAAGGGCAGAGCTCGCGCATAGGTCACAGAGACGCGCGGAACTCCCAAAATGCTCCAGGATTGACGACCAACTACTGGAGCTGCCTAGAGAAGGCAACCGAGTGGCTATCTAGTGTCAAAAGGAAGTACTATTTTCTTTGAGTAAGCATCCGCGCCATCTGTCCGCACAGTCACACGCCACGAAACTTAGAAGTACATCTGAAAGATGAAAGGAAAGAAACTGAAGGGGAAATTATGGGTAAAAAATCGTGGTATACGAGAAATCAAAGTACTATTCGCCTACCGACCATGGAAAACCAGAAAACTCCAGTATAGGACGTATTGATCGTAAAAATCCTTAGCATGGCTTTCAATGGAAGAGAAGTAAAGCCGGTGGTCCCGTGTTGTAGACTTACGGCACGCTAAAGAAGCTCATGCCTGATAAAGAGGCCTTTGAGCAAAATTAAGCGGTCTTTCACAGCCAATATAGAATGCGATGCTGCGAACCATAGCAGAGCGTCCACAAGTAAGAACTACATTTCAATTTGGTTCGGTGCGGAAACAGTTGAGTAGTTTTATTTGTGTCTATATGACGTAGAAGCAGACTATTGCGCACTCTATGTCAGTGTGGGAGTTCAACGTTACACTTACCAAGTGCCAAAGCCAGGAGCAAAACAGCTTCCTCATCCTGACTGATTAAAGGAACCAATCTGTGAAATTTGGAAATTCTATGTTTCTTAAGGAATTAGTTTGCATTCTTATATTGTGATCTATTCTGTGAAAAATTACAACTTTTACTCTGTTACTTAGCAATGATATAGAGAAGTTATTGCATTCTATCCAATAATTCGATGCAGAGATTTCACAGGAAATACACGTTTTGATGCTCACTAACTCCAGACAACAGTGTTTAGAAAAGGTTTGTATCTGTGGCTGACAGCAGCATAACTCAAAAACTAAAGTCGGTTAAACAGAAATTTAGTAAGTGACGAAATTTTCTCAAAAGTGGCTCTACGATATCCACTAAAATATTACATACAAGGATAATTCGGAAAGTAAACTCCGAATCACATAACTCATCGAATTTCGTGTGAACATTGAAACGCGCATGCGCACCGACTCCCAGCATGCCTTGTGTATAAAACGACGTCATTTGTATTGACAGTGTTGTAGTGTGCTGTTCACAATGTCGGTTTAAAGTGTTTAAAACAATCGATGGACCCACCGGCTGCGAAATACGGTCTCTGATTCGGTTTTTGGCAACAATGAGCGTTTCAGTAGTGGACATTCATCGACAGATCAGTGAAGTGCATGGCTCCAATGTGATGAGTGAGAGCCAACAATGCGTAAGTGGGTGAGAGCTTTCAAGGTCGGACGGAACAATGTTCGTAATGAACCGCGATCACCTCGGCCATCAATGACCACAGAAGATTTGTGGATGAAAAGATCCAAGATCTGCGTATATTTTGAATTTTATGGAAATAGTCTCGGAGGTCCTCTGGAAAGCCGCTAGAGATATACTAAATCTTACTACACAAAAACATTTAGACCTCGTTAAAAGCTCACAATTTATGTCAATATTTTTTGACTTGCCTATTGCTTTAGCCGACTGCATTCTTCTTACATCTACAAGGAAAGACGTAAATGTGCAATGACGTTTTATCTGCATGAATAGGAAGCAGCTAAGGGCGTTTGTGGTTTGGTGGTTAGCGTGCTGGGTCGGTCTGGGTGGTTCAGTTAGACGCTGGCCTACTAACACCAAGACTGCTGGTTCAAACCCGACCCAGACGATGATTTATTAGTGACGGCCCCACGGCAGTAGATTTACTGAATGCTTTGCAAAAGTCTTCTACGTTTCCATGGCCAGTTCAAATAGATTTGAGTTCTTATTCCGGAATGAATACTGCATGGAAATGCGGATTGTTTTGAGAATGGTATTGGACTCAAATAGATTTCAGTTCCCCATGGGCATGTGGTGAGTAGAGGTTATATGAATGCAACAAACAGTTCTCAGACCGCCATGTGTCCGTTTGTTTCTCTTTAAGCTGCGAGGTGTGAGGAATGTCTGCCAGCAGCCCTCGAGGGTTGGTGAGAGGGTGTCGACGTGGCACTTATCTGCACCACCAGGCGATAAAGCTGGTTTGACCTACTAACTTATCAGAGTACATACATGCTTCTGGGTCGCAGCCTAGAGGGGGTGAGTTAGTCGGGTGCATCGACACTATTGCAACATCACCGACAACTGCTTCACTTCTCAACCACCTGCTAGCAAGACTCTCGTATGTCTACAAACTTCATCTAGCTAGTGTCAATCTACCTCTATATAAAAATCTGATGTGTTGCACTCACATGACTTTCTCTACTCTTGTACTAACCATTCTTACATACTCTTATTCCTATATTTTCTTCGTGTTAGTTGAGATAAACATTTCTACACATTATCTTATTATTTTCTTGTAGGTACAAGAGGAATATTAGAATACAGTGAGCTTTGAGCGATAGTCAAATATTTTAAAGCTTTTTAACGATGTTCTATTTGACAGAAGTTCTCCAAAACTCACACAAATAACAAGGAATATCTCCGAAATGGTTCGCTCTACAAACAAATTTATTCACACATAAATTGTGTATTTTAGCAACATCTACATTTTTTGTATAGTAAGATTTGGTCTATCTCTTTTACCAGTTATGCAAAAGTCGTCCAGAGTAAATACGACTACAGGGGTTATAGCCAGAAAATTAAAGATATACATTTCATTTGTCATAAAAATGTCTCAAACATATGACATTTTAATCAAAATCGTTAGAGCCATTTTCAAGAAAATCAAAATTTTCGAAAAATGTTTCATATAAAGGGTAGTTTAGGGTGGAGGAATTTTCTTCAAAATCTTCGTGTCGCATCCTTGAAAGACATTAAACTTAAATACCAAATTTGGTTTTTAACAGACTTTTTGTTTTTGAGTTATAATGTCCACAGACACAGACACACACACGGACCTTTTTCTAAAAATGCTGTTTTGGATTCAAGGGGTCTCAAAACATATATTTCCGGTGAAATCTAGACCTCGAATTTTTGGGTGGAATACAATACTTCCCCTACTTACTAGTAGAGAAAGTAATAAAGCAGTGTGCAATAAAATAAAATAAATCAGACCAAATGGCAACATAATGGCCATAAAAGATTTGGAGAAGCAGAAAAACTGTGACAGATAGAGAAATGTGATAAACAGGTTTTGCCACTGAAAGAACGCGATTAATGGTTACCATTTGGGTAGTATAAACCAAATTGCAGTGTTTAGCATTATTGGTAGAATACATTAACCACTCCTTTGCAATCAGGTGGTCTATTTGCATGCCATTTGCAATTCATATTGGCACCACGACTGTACCAGTGTATGTGAGCTCGAGAACTGTCAGGTTTTCTTCAGATGCTACTCACGTACAGATATTTTACTCGCTGAATGCTAACAAGACTAAAGATGCTAGCCTTCAAATTCAGAGGTCTTGGATTTGATTCCCGGCTGGAGGGTGGGAAGTTTTCTTCCTTTTTTACTTTCTCTACTACGTATAGTTAAGTAGAGAAAGTATACTATTCCACCCAAAACTTCGATGTCGAGATTTCACCGGAAATATATGTTTTGAGACCCCCTGAATAAAAAAAAGCATTTTTAGAAAAAGGTCCGTGTGTGTGTCTGTCTGTCTGTGGACAGCATAACTCAAAAACGAAGAGTAGGTTAAAAACCAAAGTTTGTATTTAAGTTTAATGTCTTTCAAGGATGCGACACGAAGATTTTGAAGAAAATAGCCCCACCCTAAACTACCCTTTACATGGAAAATTTTTCGAAAATTTTCATTTTCTTGAAAATGGCTCTAACGATTTTGATTAAAATGCCATATGTTTGAGATATTTTTATGACAAATGAAATGTATATTTTGAATTTTCTGACTATAGCCCCTGTAGTCGTATTTACTCTGGATGACTTTTGCATAACTGGTAAACCGTTAGAGATAGACAAAATCTTACTGTACAAAAAATATAGATCTTGCTAAAATACACAATTTATGTCTAAATAAATTTTCTTGTAGGATGAACCATTTCGGAGATATTCCTTGTCATGTGTGTGAGTTTCGGAAAACTTAGAACTTTAGCGAAATGGAACGTCGTTGTTCATTTTTTTATGTGTTAAGTGTGCAAAGAAAACGGGATCTCAAAGCTTTAAAATATTTGACTATCGCAGAAAGCCTACTGTATTCTAATGTTCCCCTTGTACCTACAAGGAAATAAGCAATAAGATAATTTGTACAAATGTTTATCTCAACTAACACGAAGAAGATATAGGAATAAGAGTTTGTAAGAATGGTGAGTAGAGAAAGTCATGTGAGTGCAACACATCAGCCATTTTCGAGGTATTCTTAGTTATTGGATTAAATTTTGTCCAATACTTAAACTTTTCCGAAACAGGAAGTAGTTTTGAGAGCTTTTATCTCTTAGCTATGTGAGCAGAACGGCATTTCTAGCGCTTAAAACATTTGACTATCGCTCAAAGCCTACTGTATTTCCATATCTCCTTTGCACCTACAAGAAAATCAGCAGTAGGATAATTTCTGCAAGTGTTTATCAAGATTTACATGAATAAGCGTTTGTAGAGCAGTGAAAGTCATGCGGGTGCAACACATCACACATTTCTAAGACTGTTTGTTTTTACTTAGGTAGTTGGGGGCTGTGTCTTCTGCATGTGTTACGAGTTAGGACACAGACGTGAATTTCTATCGCGATTTAAGAAGCGTTGATGCAGAAAGTGAACTCTAAATGAAGCCGTATATCAAATGACATGCTTGGACCGTGTTTTACTTGCCCAAATTGTGCACTTGGTGTCAGTGAAAGCAAAGTGAATAATGTGAGGACCTACCGAAGAAGTCCTTGTCGCACTGCCATCCCGCTCCAAAGGCGGCCGTTGTCAGGATGTCTTGGAGGCCGCCTCCGGGCCTTCACTACACACGCTTTGTCCTCTCGGAGAGATGTTCACCGCTTGCGAAACCCAAGCACGGTGTCCCGCGCCACGCAATGACACTCCCAAAAGCTTTCCTCCGACCCGACCCGACCCGACTCAGTTCATCATGGTGACACGTTCGTTCCACTGCACAGATAGACCCTGCCCCGAGAGGACTTGGAAAGTCACTGCAGCCTTCTGCCCGGCCCGGGTGGACGACAGCCTCTCCTCATTCACTCCACTTGTTCTTTTTTGTTGTTGTTTCTTCGCGCCCTCCTCCATTCTCCCGCCGTTCCAGCAGCGCAGCCTCCCGTAGGAGCCTGTGGGTGCGAGTGAGATGGAGAGCAAGAAGAAGAAGGAGGGAAGAGGCGAGGAGGACAAGCCAAGCCAATGGAAGCGGCAGTAACAACCCGCGTTCCAAGGGAATGCCACAACCGCCGCCCGGTTCTCGGCAGTCAACAACGTCGGCGGCGATGTGGCCGCCTTCCCTTCTGTTGGTGGTGGCGGTGCTGGGACAGCTCGTGCAGGACGTCAACTCAGCGGTAAGTGAGCACCTACCTTTAACCAATAAGGGTAACGTCCTCGACTCATTCACTGATTGCTTTATTTGTGTCTGAGGTAAATGCAGCAGGCATGGTCAGCTGCGATACAGGTTTTAACTATCTCCTGGAAACTGCCCCGATATTCACTTCTTTAACCTCTCTAAACACCGAAACAACCAGATAACCCAAAAGATTACGTTTAGACTTATTACAGAATCGATGTGTACACTCACATGTCTTTCTCTACTCACTCTTGTACAAACTTATCTTATTATTCTATCTAGTACATGTTAATCCAGACAGAAATTTGCAGAAATGGTTTTTATTAATTTCTTTGCAAGTAACTAAGTATAGAATAGTATAAAATTGACACATCTAAGTTTTTTTCATACAGAAGGTCTTTATGCCACCCATTTTACTATGCAACGTACATTCCCATACTTTTGTCTACTCACTTTTCTTTAACGTAACACATTCTCATGTATTTCTCACCTCACTCTTCTACAAACAATTCATGCAATTTTATATATGATTACATTCACGCGTTTTCTCTACACGCTTTTCTTCCTGTGGTATTTGTAGTTCAACAGTGCTTTTGCATAGTGTCTTCCCGGTATTGTTATAATTATTTTTGTTCTTTATACCATCCTAGTTTAAATGTCTCCAAAGAAACACTTCCCATGTAAGAAAAATATAAGTATCGGAAAATTCAAACAAAAAACAAGAAATATCTCGGAAATGGTTCATTGCACAAAAAAGTGCTTGACATAAATTGTGTGTTTTAACAAGATCTACAGATTTTGAGTAGTAGGATATTGTTACGGTTTACGCAAGTAATTCAGTATGACTAGAACTTCACAGAATATTCACTGAAAATTTAACATATAATATTATCACGCAGATATCATATATTCTTTTAATTAAAAACATTACAAAGAGAATCAGAACTAAATATTTTTTTCAAGGGTAGCTTGGGGTGGGGAAATTTATCGAAAATCTTTGTGTGCCATCTTTAAAAGATCCTGAACTTAGAATTTAAGTTTGATGTATTTTTGTTTTCGAGTTATGCTTTCACATACAAAACGATCGTTGCTCCATCTGCAGAAGCAAGACGGGCTGAAGTGTTTCGCTGTCGAACGCGCGACCTTTGAATACAGAGGCGAGTTACCACGCGAGTAACCAGACCGAAATCTTACAAGGAACGTATGACATTCGTATGTCCCCGCTGTAAAGCTTCGGCTGACATGGAAAAGCACAGAACCCAAACAAGATGAAACAA
Source organism: Tenodera sinensis (assembly GCA_030765045.1). Lineage (NCBI taxonomy): Eukaryota > Metazoa > Arthropoda > Insecta > Mantodea > Mantidae > Tenodera > Tenodera sinensis. Next base: position 7,297,071 of record CM060974.1, read on the forward strand.
ATTACAATTTTTTACTTTCTCTACTAATAAGTAGAGGAAGTATTGTATTCCGCCCAAAAATCCGACACTGAGACTTTACCGGAAATACATGTTTTGAGACACCTTGAAATCAAACAAAGGATTTTTACAAAAAAGGTCTTCATAACTGGTAAACTGTAAGAGATAGACAAAATCTTACACCACAGAAAATGCAGAGCACGAAATTTCATATCAAATAAAAATGATTGTAGACAAAAAAAAAAAAAAAAACTTAAATACCAACTTTGGTTTTTAATCGACTTTTCGTTTTTGAGTTATGCTGCTCACAGACAGACACACACGCGCGCGCGCGGACCTTTTTCTAAAAATGTTTTGTTTTTTTTTATTTAGGGGGCCTCAAAACATAATTTCCGGTGAAATCTCGACATCGAATTTTTTGGGTGGAATACAATACTTACTCTACTTACCAGTAGCGAAAGTAAAAATGTAGACCTCGCATGCACATTACGCCAAATACATTTTTTTTTTTTTTGTTTTGGGAGCTTAACCATTTCCGAGGTACTCCTTCTTAATGGTTTGAATTTTCTAATACAATTTATTCAAATGGGAAGCTGTTACTAATTTGTTTCCTCCTTGTCATGCAAAGAGAACGGAATTTCAAAGCCATTACACAGCGGCTAGGTCTTAAAAGATTTGATATCGCTTAAAGCCTACAGTATTCTTCATTGCTACGTACAAGGAAATAAGTAATAAAACCATTTCTACAAATGTGTATCTGATTAACAGGAAGTAGATAGATGAATAAGTGTTTGTAAGAATGCTGTGTACAAGAGTGAATAGAGAAAGTAATGTGAATGCAACACAGGAATTTTATACGGTTAGGTTATGGTATTTGCCCAGCTAAAAGCGAGTTGAAATACGACAAAAGTTGGGAAGGGACACCTACGTACTAATTACATAATACATTTTGTTCCATATTATTTCAAAGTTATATTCTTTTTAATATAAAGAGATTAATTTATGGAATTGTGAAGATATATACAGACACGCTCATCACAGAATGTCAACAATCCAGCTTTGCACTGTTTGTTCATTGGGAGTGGAGTTTTGAAGGCTTTGAAATTTAGGTTATGTATACTAAACGCAAAATTCTGTCGTAAGTCACATGACTTTTTCTGTTTCCTATCGTTTGTTTGCATGTAGTTTTTAGGAAGTGTTCTTACGAAACCTTATCCCTCCACATAAACTCCACGTTAATCGAGATAAACCTCTGCAGATGCCTAAAAGCGATTAGCCATATGCTAGCCTTGGGCCTCCATATTCCTTCCACGACATTGCGAGAAACAAATGAATATAGACAGCAGTTTACCAACATTGAAATATTCAAAGAAATAATAGTGGGCATCTTGAAATGGACAATGATGCAGAGATATTTATGTTAAATCAATTATATTGCAAAAAGTTCACCTGTTTTGCGTAGTATATATTTTGTATATCTATCTTACATTATTTAAACGTTATAGACGTCTTCACAGGCTATTCTTAGAAAATTTATGATACAGGCTTTATTTTTCACGTAAATATCTTAAACATGTGGGGTTTGATAAATATTGTTAGGGCCATTTTTGACTAAACCAACATTTCGACAAAAAAATTCAATATTAAAGGTTGTTTGGGGTGGGAAGATTTTGTTAAAACTCTTCGTGTCGCATTTTTGGAAGATAACTGAACTTAACCACCAAAGTTATTACTTCTATGTTAATTCATCGAAATATTTTGATTATCTGTTAGACTGGTAGGAAGATATTTATTAAGATTTTAATGCTTACGCAAACATTAATCCATGTATATTTTGATTATAATTACAGCTACATTATTTATCACAGGCGATAAATATATATATAAACGCAATATAATATGAAATAGATACTCTTTGCTAATTCCTATGGTGGTAATGTATTATGCTGCTATGATTTAAACAAACTGATGAAGTTATATAATATTATTTAAATAGTTATGAACCTAAGACAAACAGAAAGAAATAACCAAACAACTATAAACACCAAGATTTACAATGATACTAAATTTAGCCCACTTTAAATTAAAGTACATATATACTTAACCTCTTAGTTCGGAAGTTATTGCTGATTCCTGTTCCATTTGAATTGTGCTATTTTAATTATATGTATATGATGTTATATATGAGACTGCCGAAGCTAGGTCGTATCTCAGGGCGTATGGCTGTAGAGGAATTAACTAACGTATACCTTTACCTTTATTGTTGCTCGTATTGCCTCGAGTTGGCCGCAGTCGTGGCTTGAAGATTCTTTCCTACTCTCAGCATGGTGGTCTCCGATAATTTTATCGTTTATTGCATAAACAATTTAAATTATATTTGTTTGAAAATAACACTGATTTATATATCACTGCTCGATACTTTCGCTTTTCCACAAACTTTAGCCAGTTATATCTGAGTTACTTCACTAACTCAAAATTCCAAACGTTCGTCTGCTCGGAAAATATTTTATGGGAAACAAGTGAAGCGCGATTTCTTGTTACCTCTGTTTCAAACGTAGATGTTTTAAAGGGCTGTTTCGGGTATTTCATTACTTTACAACGTACACATTGCATTCACGGAGAATACGTCACGGACAAGAAGACAAAATAAGGACGATGGTGCTTTTTACGATGTAGTTTATTCCATACGAGATAATTCACGGAGGGAGACTTGCTTGCTTAATCTCTAGAGGTTTCTCTCTTGGTGAGCTTGTTTGACCTGGGCCCAGACGCTATATAAACGATTAACGTTTATACTTTAATGACCTAACGGCTGCATTCCGTGCAATTAGGCCATTTCATCCAGCTAGAGCCATCATTATCGTCGTCATCGTGGTTTGGCGTGCTGCACATGCGAGAGTCGATCTGGGTGACTTAGTAGGTTAGGCCCTGGCCTGTAATCCCAAGGTCGCTGCTTCAAACCCAGCCCAGTGTGCGTAAGATCGACAGCCCCCTTCCCACTTGCTTATATGAAATTCATGCACCTGGTTAAAACATACACAAATGCGAAATCTACTATTTAAGGTGCTCCGTGCAACAGATCCTTAAAATAGCCAGTAATACGGCATTATCAGTAATTACAAGCAGTGAAGTGCGCAGTCAGTTATTCATTTACCACTTGAAAACACATTTTGACAGAACACTTATAGAAAATACATAACAAAAGAAATAGCTATAACTTCTGAACCAATACGAATCTGGAGATGAAACCACTTGCTACATATAGTGAAAACTGAGAATTCTTTTTACCTTATGATTCATAAACCTCAACATGGCTGTCATTAGTAGCACGGGAAATGTCCAACTGGTAACCATTCATGTGTTATAAAACATCTGATGCTTAACAAATTCCCACAGGAAAAAATCACGTGGTGTCAGATCTGGTGATCTAGGAGGCCATGTGATCTACAAAGATCTTGCAATTCATCTTCCCAGGAACTGTCTCTCCAAGTATATCCGCTCTACATTGGCAAAGTGTGGTGGTACCCCATCTTACTGGAAAATTGTCCACACGCTGACTGCTAAACGATATGATACGCAATGATCTACGCATGCGTGACTGTTCTAAACTAAACAACACCCATGTATTAAAACTACCCAACTTCCGTTTTCAAATGGCGCCAACCATAACCCCTTTGTGTGCATATAAGTAGACATATACCATACATTAAATTTACTAAATTTCACTTATCCCTTAAGGATTGTAAACTGTGATGATTATTTTTTTAAATTTCTAACCAAACTTTTGATGTCGAGCTTTCGCTTGAAATACATGTTGAGTTTATTGAAAACAAATAAAGTATTTGAACAAAAAGGTTCGGTGTCTGTTGGATACAGGGAACCTCAAACTGTGTATTTCCCGTGAAATTTCGATATAGAACTTTTAGGTGGAATACAGTGGAAAGTAATAAGCCTGTTTAGTAGAGTAGATAGTTTATATATCGGAGGGAATGCCGCACTTATCACAGTGATTCGGATTTTGTGCATCAGACCCCGGGTGCTTTATCCAGATCGTCCTGATACTCCATATGCGCAAGAGAAGAGAAATTAGAAGTGGAGTGGTGAGGAACACAGGTGGTCACGTACAAAAGAAGTGTTGTTGTTGTTAGCTAATGCTGGATTTCTGACAATGAAGTCATTAATCCTCTTGCTCTACAACATTTTTCACTCATACAGCAATAGCAGTATAGTAACCGCTTTTAAGAGAGCACCATATTTTTATGTTTTGGCGGTCACATCGCTCTCTCACAACCCCCAGAATGTCTGGAGGACCACACCTGTCGTTGGTTTACGGGTCTCACCGACCTGACCGGGAGAATTATCAAAATAAATTCACCGACCATATCCTCTGATTACCAGTCAGAGTACGTATTACATGCCATGACAGGTCAGCATGTTAGAGGTTAAGATTTTATAGAGAAATGTAGAGATTGTTTACGTATTGTAAACAATTATGGTGTAGTTATCATAGTCAGAGCAATTTGTATACTAATCCCCACTTCTCCTATTATGCAAGTGGTCAGGTCCCTTCTATTGCGCATCTATACTCCAGGAGTGGGGGAGTGCCACGACGATCTGCAAGGGAAGTTCGTGTACGGAGCCTGCCATCCAGGTTTCTATTGATGCCCCTCTCCCTAGCACACATGACCGCAACGCCACCGTGTCACCGAGCAATGACCATCCACGGACAGATGCTGCACTCGTAACGCAGCCGATAGACAACCGGATGGAAATTACATAGAATTAAATGAAAGGGTAAAAACTCGGAGATGTATAAATATTCTTCGCAGCAGTGGCCTGGTGACCCGGAACACCTCCCCCCACCAAAACAAAACAAAAAAAAAAAAAAAAACAAAAAAAAATGGGTCAGGGAGGTCGACCACGGGAATCGATCCCAAGACCTCCCCAATACGTTACAAAAAATAAACGACGATGAGCACAGAAAAGTGAATGTTGCATTTTTAACATAAGTTAGTGGATGTTGAAGGATGGTGTTTCTTGTGAGATCGTGACGGAATGTTTTACTGTGTGTTTGTGTGTGTGGGAGAAGTAGTGTTTCTCACTATTTCTGTCGCTTGTCAAGATGCGTCATCATACACAACAAACGGGTGTGGCCTACTTGTGCATGGCAACCACCTCGACTGAAGATAACCCGCATGGGCATTTTGCCGTTGGAGTGCACTGAGCTATGGGTGTCCACAATTCACTCCACGACATCATGGTCCATATTTGTCGGAAACCCTTTCACTTCGCGCACCTAGGAACCGCGTTGCAGCAGCCATCGAGGAGGAGCAAATCTTGTTACCGCCTTTCACCCCGCCATCGCGTCTGATAGAGGACAAATAAACACTATGGCTTATGTGTGCCAGCGTACCTGGAATTACTAGCAAACCTGATAACATACTACTCTTATTAACTAAAATTATTAGTCTATAAAAGAAGTTGTTCATTATCCTGTGCTGAGTTATCAATATAAATACCTTATGACCCTAACACCCTACGTAACAAAGCTTAAACCCTGTATACATAACCTTACCTCGTGACATGTATTTTTCGCTGTCTTTCTTTCCCTTTTCCATGATTGACTAGTGTAAGCCCATGAATTGTAAATACTGTTAAGATAGATGCACGTGCTTTCGTCATCCACAGAGGTTTAAACCAAAGGATCTTCCCATTCATTTGTTGAAAAGAATTTATATACATTCAGATGTATTAACACCGTTACGTAATATATTTAATTCACACGGTTATTATAATTAAATCTCACAATTATCTTTCAATATATTAAGTTAAATGATCAGGTTAAGGGAATACAAAACTGAAAATCTGATTTTCTAGACGTTTGAGCCAACTCAGCTGAAAATTTATTTTCAATGTTGTCTCACATGAACATTTGAGGGTTAGACTCCATTGTTATGGCATTTATTTTCGAGTTATGAAATGTTAAATCTGGATTTTATTATCCTATGCCAAATGTTGCATACGAAGCAATTTTAAAGTTGTTTATTCTCTTAAATAAGGACATATTTGCACCGCAGAAAAACTTATTCCTTTGACAGCAGCCAATCAGGGGAAAGAGGAAGGAAAACAGCGTGCAAAGCTATATGAAACAGGGTTTGCTTTGATGCTTGCTTCATTTTTTATGTTGTTCTACACATTAATAGCGTTTTTGCTTGGATTTATGGGCAACCACCAAACGCTCAGAAAAAAATTAAAATAAGATAAAAAAAGGTATTTGTCAGCTTTCCCAGTGCATTCCCTGGCTGTGATCACATACTATTCTCAGATCTCCGCACATACTACGGCTTGCCCTTTTTTATAGATATTACACAAACTACTAGGAACTCTAAGAGTGAGTCATACCTTCCACAGCTCCACATGGGATGGGTTTCTTAATTTTAATTTGTTTACTAACTACTATATAAGCAGAGGAAATATTGCACTGCCCTAAAATTAAATACCAAGATTTGTAGCTTGTGTAAAGCCTCACTATATGGAAATTTCAAACGTGCAAAAAATTTGATTTTGGTTTCATATACTCCGCGCCATCCGCCTCTGATTAGCAGGTCTGGTTCCGCTTGCCTTGGCCAGTGGAGAGGGCAAAATAACATATGTTATAGATAGAACTCCTGATATAGATAGAAACTTTAAACTGATACGAAACAGTAAACAATATGAATAGCAAAACTAAAGAAGGTTATAGCCTCCATTTAATTCTGTGTGGTGTCGTTCTTCTCCCATTTTTTATTCACATATAAATGACGGGCAATTTGTTCCTCACAACTGACACGAACAAGACTACAAAATGTTTTGTTTACGTCAAGTTCTGATATAGCTCTGCACTTATTCCTTATAAAAACTATGATTTTCGGATTTTTTTACAGCTGCTACCATCTTTCCATGCCTACGATCTTGGGCATCTTTAATGCTTCTTTGCCATGTTAACTTTGGTCGCCCATTTTCTTCTTTCTTAATTTATCCTAAACATTTTAATACCTTCTGCATTTTTTCTTCTGCCTCCATTATGTTGCTAATTTACTTATTTGTGATATGTTCTAATTATGACATTTTGGCACACCCGCCCAGACACCACTTTGTCCACCACAAATGCAACATACAGGTCCCTGGGGTCGAACCCTGGCCGCTTAGGTGGTAGGCGTACAGAGCGGCGGAAGCAGCGGCTAATTATCGAAAGCTACAAGGTTGGACATCGCTGATGTATAAGCTACAGGTTGTATTCTTGTTGCTTCAATAAAGGTGAACATGATTGTCAATTGTGCAGCTAGATAGCGCTTGTTTCACTGGGAGAACGTTCTGTTAATGGGAACCACCCACGCTGACAGTCTTGCTGCCTGTGACTAGGCGACTTGACACATTATCAGGCATCACTTCCTCTTCCGCTTCCACCCCTTCACTTGTTCCTCATCAGTCCTGCAAAAAATATCAGATGCGTAACATTCACATGACTATGCAGCCATTATCGCACAGTTTCTGCTCTTCCAGCAAGGGTCAGATCTATACCTCCCCCATCGGCGGTCAGCAGTGCGTGGTTTCCTTGGTGACGAAATAGCTATCGAACAACTGTCTCATTCAAAAATATCACATTACCCACGAAAACGTTCCTTCTTATAGAATGGAAGGAAACATTTTACTGTTCTGACGCGTTGGAATTAGACTTTCTAACGACGGGGGGGGGGGGGGGGGGGGACTAGTAGCATTAGTGACCTAAAAATTCTTGGGTGTATTTTCGAAGTCTTCAAAAATTTAATGCTCTTTAAATTAATAATATATTAAAAAATTATTTCAAAAATCTTGCAGGTTCAATAATAAATACAGAATATTAATGTTATTGTTGCATTTTCGATTTATTTAACTGCTCAATCCAGAACTAACCCTGAGCTCTGCACAGAATAGACGATCAGAAAGAAGAATTACATACATTTTAAAGTTTTCAAAAAGGAATGGTCTTCTATTTGCACGCAACATTGGGAAGAAGATTCAATATTACACAAGAATTAAGAGATGGGCTCGTCTTACCGACACATCCGAGCACTAAACTCTGTCCTATAAGGAAGGAAACAGGACGTAGTACAAAATGCGATAAGATTAAGTCGTACATACTGAAAATACTTTAGAGGACAGACCGCACAGTACTATAGTGATTTCCTTGTTTATACCTACATGCCTACCAACGTCACTTAATTGCTTGGAAAAAATACGCTGCCAAATGAACGAACTAAAAGTTGATTTCGACCATGGAGGGATTTTAACCTTAACCTTGTAGATTTCATCAGATCTCCTTGTAAGTTTCAACAAGGATTAGATGGGATCATCTAGGTAAGATCCATTGCGGAGGCCCGAATATGGAGTCCTAGAGGAGGCTGAGTGCACCTCGAACCAGACCTCCCAGCGGAGAAAAATTCACACGCCGGTACCTTGACTATGAGATATGTATGTTTAGTTCTTTCGGGCGTGTAGAACGTGTCCCTTTCATATTGTCTCTCCTGAGGTCCGACCAAACTTCGGAACCTCTCTCCTCATCACTCCCTCCTGGGGGTGCCATAAAAGATTTCTTGCTCGAGGGGCCAAGTCCCCACTACAAACCTTGTCTATCTTATATATGTAGAGGGTAAATCTATATCAGTATTATATAGAGAAGATGTGTGAATGTTTGGGGGGGGGCAATAATCTCAAAACCCACTTGACAGATTTTAATATTCTTTCACCATTAAAAGGCCCCACGCTTTCTTTCGGACACTACTATAAAACACGTAATTTCAATCCATTAAATACTAAATGTGAAAAATTTCCACAACCTGGAGGATTTGACTATAAAAACCGTTTAGATTTTTTCTAAAATACTTTCATGAGGAGCGAGGACAGAGAGGTAAATTAAATTAATTCGTCGTCGAGTTTAAAGAGCTAACCATGCAACGTTGGGTAGTACTATAAAATTCCGGGATATAAAATTACAATCATGTTGTGCATTCTTTGCTCAGTTGATTCAGGAAATTCGCTCGGTTAATCGACTTTTATTACTTTTTAAAAATCCGCATTTTTATTTCACTATTAACGTTTCACAAATATTATCATAACCTTACTTGATTCAAGGGCTCAAATTATCATGTGGAGTTGGCAGCCCTGATTCTGAGTCACCCTATACCACTAGAACACCCTTAACGCACGGCAGCAGGGCGCAAGCTGTATACAAACAAGTGTCAGACAGTTGACGACCAGAACAGAAACCAGGAGAAATGACTTTCTTTAAAAAAGGAACCTTTAAAGGTCATTTGCCCCTTAAGAAAACATATGGGGGCTTAGCGCAAGAGCCACAAGAAAAATAAGAACTGGTTGGTGGCACCCAGAGACCATGTTGAATCAGGTCAAAAAGACATGACGTACAGCTTCCGCTATGTGGCGTATGCTGCCCAGATAGTGAACGTGTTTATAGTTTGGCAAAAAACAAACTAGAGAGCGCTGAAAGATCACGTCACGATCTTAGCCTCTGTTGAACCTGCAGCTGAGTTTACAACCACCCTGTCTTCATTGTTGTGATCGTCAGGTGCTTTCTACTTCCCCTGCTTCACACAGTTCGTTAAAGAATGTTCAATTTAGAAACACATATCTGGCCAGTTAATGATTATAAACATTATTAATTAATACATTTCTCTTTATATATTTATTTTCATTAAATTATTACAACTATCTAATTACTATTTTAATATTTGAAATCCAGTGTTATTTGCTAGTCTTCTTAACCTATACGTCCCGAGATGCGCCAGAATAAAATAAAAGACCCAATTGCTAGCCGAGCAACCAGATAGTGAGCGGCGGCAAGACATAGATCCTGCTACAATATTGTGTTCCTTTGTTTATAATCGTAATCGTACATATATATACACGCACAGACAAAAACAAAACCACGTGCTTTGTACTTAAAAATTGGGAAATCATCAGAATTATGCTTCTCCGCTTGGTACTTTATCTGAAAAAAGAAATTTATAATCTAGAACAGTTGTTTTGCTAACTTGAAAATAAATTCATATTTTGTTGCAGACAAAAGCCTAGATATAGTCATCCCCCCCTCCAAAAAATAGAAGTTTTAAAATAATGAAAAAAACTTTAAAATGGTCAATAAACCAGCATAAATCTGCTTCCATCACAGAAAGGTGTCGTTTTGAAAAATTAAGCATATAAATCAATTTTGTGAAATTGAAAATTCCTCTCGGTGTGCTTCTATGAGCAAAATACAGAAAGAATCACTCCTTCATAAATGATCATATAATTTTTTTTTAAATTTATTGTTGTCGCTTAAACACTCTACATAATTGAAATAAAATTTTATTACATAAAATTATATACCTACCTACTTTCACATGTTTTACAAGAAGTGTAAAGCGTGTAGGCGTAGGGGGACACCTCGTGCACTGTGTCCTCACAGATCTATTGCAGCTAACACCCCCCAGAAGGGATTAGGTAAAGAAATCGCAGGATGGCACAGGGTTCACAGGCGGAGTCCACAGAGACGCGCGGAAGTCCTTAACAAGTGAGAACAGCTCATCCCGGCGCTAGGTACCGCAGAGCAGCTACCATCACTCCGCGTTCGGTGTCGTACAAGCGTATAGCCCAGGCGAAGTGCCGGGGAATTCTCTAGAAAATACACCTTTTCTCAAAACTTCTTGTAAACAAGCAGACAGTCGAAAGCTTCCCGAACGGTCTAGAATCGGTCTTTGTTCTGCTCAATTGTTTCCTTGATTTATCGCCGCGCAGTGGGGTGAGGTAATCGACATAGCTCTCTTTCACGAGTCGCAATATACATTTTATCTGTCACGAAGAAGTCTTAAACACGTATTTTAATCAATGCTTTAAGAGCCATTTCTGACATCACAAATCTAGCCAGAGAAGACAGTCTCGCCGGTCAAGACTGTCTCGCCAGACCAGACTGTCTCACCAGATGAGACTGTCTCACCAGATGAGACTGTCTCGCCAGACGAGACTGTCCCGCCAGACAAGACTGTTTCGCCAGACAAGACTGTCTCGCTAGACGAAACTGTCTCCCCAGACGAGACTGTCTCGCCAGACAAGACTGTCTCGCAAGACAAGAATGTCTCCACAGACAAGACTGTTTCGCCAGACAAGACTGTCTCGCCTCACAAGACTGTCTCACCGGACAAGACTGAATCGTCACACAAGACTGTCTCGCCTCACAAGACTGTCTCACCGGACAAGACGGTATCGTCACACAAGACTTTCTCGCCTCACAAGACTGTCTCACCGGACAAGACTGTCTCACCGGACAAGACTATCTCACCGGACAAGACTGTCTCGCCTCACAAGACTGTCTCACCAGACAAGACTGTATCGTCACACAAGACTGTCTCGCCTCACAAGACTGTCTCACCGTACTAGACTGTATCGTCACACAAGACTGTCTCGCCCCCACAAGACTGTCTCGCCTCACAAGACTGTATCGTCACACAAGACTGTCTCGCCTCACAAGACTGTCTCACCGGACAAGACTGTATCGTCACACAAGACTGTCTCGCCTCACAAGACTGTCTCACCGGACAAGACTGTATCGTCACACAAGACTGTCTTCCCAGACAAGACTGTCTCAACGGACAAGATTGTCTCACCGGACAAGACTGTCTCGCCTCAAAGACTGTCTCACCAGACAAGACTGTCTCTTCACACAAGACTGTCTCGCCTCACAAGACTGTCTCACCGGACAAGACTGTCTCGCCGGACAAGACCGTCTCGCCTCACAAGACTGTCTCACCGGACAAGACTGTATCCTCACAAAGACTGTCTCACCAGACAAGACTGTCTCACCGGACAAGACTGTCTCACCAGACAAGACTATCTCGTGACACAAAACTGTCTCACCAGACAAGACTGTCTCGTGACACAAAACTGTATCGTTACCAGACAAGACTGTCTCACCAGACAACACTGTCTCGTGACACAAAACTGTATCGTCACACAAGACTGTCTCGTGACACAAAACTGTATCGTCACACAAGACTGTCTCACCAGACAAGACTGTCTCGCCAGACAAGACTATCTCGTGACACAAAACTGTATCGTCACACAAGACTGTCTCGTGACACAAAACTGTCTCACCAGACAAGACTGTCTCACCAGACAAGACTGTCTCGCCAGACAAGACTGTCTCACCAGACAAGACTGTCTCGCCAGACAAGACTATCTCGTGACACAAAACTGTATCGTCACACAAGACTGTCTCGTGACACAAGACTGTCTCGCCAGACAAGACTATCTCGTGACACAAAACTGTCTCACCAGACAAGACTGTCTCGTGACACAAAACTGTCTCACCAGACAAGACTGTCTCGTGACACAAAACTGTATCGTCACACAAGACTGTCTCGTGACACAAAACTGTCTCACCAGACAAGACTGTCTCGTGACACAAAACAGTATCGTCACACAAGACTGTCTCGTGACACAAAACTGTCTCACCAGACAAGACTGTCTCACCAGACAAGACTGTCTCGCCAGACAAGACTGTCTCAACGGACAAGATTGTCTCACCGGACAAGACTGTCTCGCCTCAAAGACTGTCTCACCAGACAAGACTGTCTCTTCACACAAGACTGTCTCGCCTCACAAGACTGTCTCACCGGACAAGACTGTCTCGCCGGACAAGACCGTCTCGCCTCACAAGACTGTCTCACCGGACAAGACTGTATCCTCACAAAGACTGTCTCACCAGACAAGACTGTCTCACCGGACAAGACTGTCTCACCAGACAAGACTATCTCGTGACACAAAACTGTCTCACCAGACAAGACTGTCTCGTGACACAAAACTGTATCGTTACCAGACAAGACTGTCTCACCAGACAACACTGTCTCGTGACACAAAACTGTATCGTCACACAAGACTGTCTCGTGACACAAAACTGTATCGTCACACAAGACTGTCTCACCAGACAAGACTGTCTCGCCAGACAAGACTATCTCGTGACACAAAACTGTATCGTCACACAAGACTGTCTCGTGACACAAAACTGTCTCACCAGACAAGACTGTCTCACCAGACAAGACTGTCTCGCCAGACAAGACTGTCTCACCAGACAAGACTGTCTCGCCAGACAAGACTATCTCGTGACACAAAACTGTATCGTCACACAAGACTGTCTCGTGACACAAGACTGTCTCGCCAGACAAGACTATCTCGTGACACAAAACTGTCTCACCAGACAAGACTGTCTCGTGACACAAAACTGTCTCACCAGACAAGACTGTCTCGTGACACAAAACTGTATCGTCACACAAGACTGTCTCGTGACACAAAACTGTCTCACCAGACAA